>MKYO02029623.1:112765-133131 GCA_002013955.2 Citrus medica
AAAAAAATCATTTTGGATTTGAATTTTGTTTTCGCTTTATTTGCTAGGGACTAGCAATAAGCTGGTTGGGGGGTGTGTTGAGTGTTAGAAAATGCATATTTATAAAGGAGAAAACCATCATTTTACATTTCAAGTCTTACTAATGACCCTTACTTTTATGTGTTTAAGCTTCTTGTAATTTAATTATGTGTTTTATTTTAATTAAGTATTTTATGTGTTTTAGAGGCATCATAGTCATTTCACAATAAACGAGAGATCAAACGACAAAACGGACATCAATTTTGAACTCAGGACGATCGAAAACCTTAGGAGAAGCATAAAAGGAAAAATGGCACTGTTTACATGTACGGTACTGTCTACGTTACTGTTCACAACACTGTTCATATAGATGGATCGATGATGTGGCATTGACCGATGATGTGGTATTGATCGATGATGTGGCATTAACTGATGAGGTGTCACGATCTTATTGGACTAAAATTCTTATGTACTGTTGATGGTGACGTGTCAGCATATCAGTGGACCAAAAATCTCGCGTACGGTACATGCATCACATAGGATTATTTTCAACCAAACCGCATTACTGTTCAACCCGGGTCAAACCGTGTTACTGTTCATCCACATGGTCAAACTGTTTACTGTTCACGTAGACTGTTGACTGATGACGTGGCACAATCCTGAGCGTCCAAATTGTTTTTAATCTGATGGCCGTGATTTACTCGATGTATTTATAAATTGGGGGCCTCCCCCCACCCTAATTTGATATCTCTGAACCCATTTTTGGGATCTATATTCTGTAATTCCTTCTCCATCTTGTATTTTCTAAGTATTTTAATAAATTCCCATTTTGCCCATAGTTCAATTATGAGTGACTAATTTTCTTTCAAGCTTGGGTTGAAGGTGAAGTCTCAGCATGTGTCATGGGCTTTATTTGGTAAATTTTTTTTCTCTTCCCCTCTAGTTTTTGTGGATGTTTTGACTTCTCGTCGATAAATAATCATAATCTTATCTAGTACCGCCTTGGTTTCACCGGTTCCCTAGTATAAGGTTATTATTATTTGGCACGATAAGCCCTTAGCATCATATTGATTAGAGTGTGGTTCATGATGTGTGGATTCCCCCCTCATGATTTAATTGGTATTAATAAGGAATATTTAGCCCATGATGCATGTTGATATGGATCCAGATACCCAAGTACGTCAATTTAATAGATCTACACTTTAATTTCTTCTCGCCATTTCAATTTCAATTTTTAGGATAATTTGAATCACTTCCACCACAAATCCAATCACCCATTTACAAAATTAATTCTGTATACAATTAAAATCCACCACCTCGTGGGATCGACACTCGTCACCATTAGTCTATACTACAATAGATTCGTGCGCTTGTGAGTTCAATAAAATTTCCACAACAATTGTGTCACTAGCTTGCTTAAAATAGGATGTGGTTAATTTCGTTGGAGGGTGTGGCTTCTAGAAACGTCTTTACATATTAAAACAATAGTTTGACGATTGATATAATGAGAAAGAATCTAACAATAAACTAAACATAATAATAACACTAAAAACGATCAAATTAATTTAATGTATGTTAAAATTGTCATCGTAATGCAACATGATATTAAAGTCAATAGTTAATTTAAACAAACACAACATAATTTATTTGGAGGCTAACTGGTAGCTAGCTTGTTAATGAATTCCACCTCTTCCCCACTTACGAAATTGCCAAGGTAGCCGATATGCTTAGTGTGTATAGCACTATGAAAACCAATTGATCCAGAGTATTGAACAAAATCAACAAGAATTACGTCCAATATAAATGCTTAAATTATCCATACTTGAGCAATTAATTATTTAAACTTTGCATACATACATAATTTTCAAACCATCTAGTAATTAATGTCGGTGCTCATAATATCTTGAGCTTTTATTGTAGTTTAATTAATGCTTTTAGATTTGGTTCAATGTTCCGGTGAGTTACAGCAATTTTGCCTCCGCATTTATGTCAGATAATGCTTTCCATTGTTTGCATATTGCATTATTACACGAATCTTAATCTAAAACTTTTCAATATTTGTGTCAAATGATATTAACAGATAATTTGATGATTCACAAAAATGATTGAGTACTGATGAAGCATGGCTTGGCCTTGATCGTTTTATATTGAATAAATGTGTAAGACTGATTATGTGTCATTTTTTGAGTGGTGATATTGAACCTTTTCAAAATATCTTTTCAGCCATCACCTTTTAATTAATTTACTTGATTAGCAAAACTATCATTTTCCTCGCTTTAGCATTTACTTTGTTGTTTTTGGCCTGTCTTATGATAGTGGTGGTGGCCATGAAGCTGAACAAAAACAACTTCAATATAATATCAGCACATCCTCTCTTTAATTCTATCATAGATAATTACATTAATTTCTTTTTTAATAAATGGTTTCTGTAAATTCAGCGTCTTTAACACTAATGTTGTTTGTTTCTTTTGATCATGTTAAATTTCACTTTAAAAAAAATGTTGGTTCTATAATATTCGGAATCAGTACATAATGCTTATATTAGAATTTCAACATGATGATATTGGATATTTGACATTGTTATAGAGATTGATGTAATTGCATTTGAGGTGCTTTATTGATTTTCTGTTAGTGAGAAGTTAAAATGCGTATACCTAGAGGAAAATTAATGTAAAAATATTCGGTACTTTTGTTTTTCAAAATGGTCTGCCGCTGTTGTAGAATCTCATGGATATACAATACAGCCTCTATAAATTAATATCAGAATCATACAATTCTATTAATATAAAGAGATACTGATATTAATTAATCTATAACTTAATAAACTTTTAATTTGTAGAGTGTATATACAATTAAGTGAACATATATTTAATCAACTAGATAATTCCTAGTATTTTACCAACATAGCCAATTCAAAATTAATTAATCCCTAAATATAGATTAGAATTAACAAAAAAAAGAGAATTCCTATTGTTTAGAATTCAGTAGGAATAAGTAATATCAGAGATGAGATCACACTATGTTTAGATTTGAAGAAAAACAAATAATAATCGAATTATGTTTTATTTATTAACATATTATAACAATTATGTTTGTAAGCCTAGCAAATTATTATTTTATAGTAAGAATGTGACCATACAACTATAAAACATAATCTCTTATACAACTTATTGATTGATTAATATCAATATCTCTTTAAATTAATAGATGTTGCATGATTTATTTATTATTAATTTATAGAAGTATTACTGTATATCCATGCAAATATATAGGATTGATTGTGTCACTGGCTTGCTTAAAATAGGATGTGGTTAATTTAGTTGGAGGCGTGGCTTCTAGAAACGTCTTTACATATTAAAACAATAGTTTGACGATTGAAATAATGAGAAAGAATCTAACAATAAACTAAACATAATAATAACACTCGTCACTATTAACACTAATGTTGTTTGTTTCTTTTTATCATGTTAAATTTCACTTTAAAAAAATGTTGGTTCTATAATACTTAGACTCATTACATAATGCTTATATTAGAATTTCAACATGATGATATTGGATATTTGACATTGTTATAGAGATTGATGTAATTGCATTTGAGGTGCTTTATTGATTTTCTGTTAGTGAGAAGTTAAAATGCGTATACCTAGAGGAAAATTAATGTAAAAATATTCGGTACTTTTGTTTTTCAAAATGGTCTGCCGCTGTTGTAGAATCTCATGGATATACAATACAGCCTCTATAAATTAATATCAGAATCATACAATTCTATTAATATAAAGAGATACTGATATTAATTAATCTATAACTTAATAATCTTTTAATTTGTAGAGTGTATATACAATTAAGTGAACATATATTTAATCAACTAGATAATTCGTAGTATTTTACCAACATAGCCAATTCAAAATTAATTAATCCCTAAATATAGATTAGAATTAACAAAAAAAAGAGAATTCCTATTGTTTAGAATTCAGTAGGAATAAGTAATATCAGAGATGAGATCACACTATGTTTAGATTTGAAGAAAAACAAATAATAATCGAATTATGTTTTATTTATTAACATATTATAACAATTATGTTTGTAAGCCTAGCAAATTATTATTTTATAGTAAGAATGTGACCATACAACTATAAAACATAATCTCTTATACAACTTATTGATTGATTAATATCAATATCTCTTTAAATTAATAGATGTTGCATGATTTATTTATTATTAATTTATAGAAGTATTACTGTATATCCATGCAAATATATAGGATTGATTGTGTCACTGGCTTGCTTAAAATAGGATGTGGTTAATTTCGTTGGAGGGCGTGGCTTCTAGAAACATCTTTACATATTAAAACAATAGTTTGACGATTGATATAATGAGAAAGAATCTAACAATAAACTAAACATAATAATAACACTAAAAACGATCAAATTAATTTAATGTATGTTAAAATTGTCGTCGTAATGCAACATGATATTAAAGTCAATAGTTAATTTAAACAAACACAACATAATTTATTTAATCCTCATTTATGGAATCTTTCAATTCCATTAAAGTCACTGCAACTCGTTTCTCAATATTCACTCATATAAATAGAGACTTATGCTGCCTTGATTGATGTAGATCTCTTATACTTCTAATTAAGTTATTGATAATTCACCTAAGAAATAGAAATATGTCGAAGAGCCTTAGTTTCATCATCTTGGCTTTGCTCGTAGTGGCAAACACTGAAAGTAGACTTATTTTAGCCAATCATATTGGCCAAGGATCTACCGCAGATGCGTCATTTTCCAGTAATCCTACAGCATCACCAGACATTGTTGATTGCTCAGGGATTACAAGGGAAGAGTGTTTGATTGCGAAGCTAAAGAAAGCTCTCGAAGACTATATCTATCATTGTCCCCCGGGGGGATGCAAATGATTTTGATAATCAGTTATTTCTTTTATCTTTTATGAGTGCTTTTGCAACAATGATCAAGTGTAGTGAAATTGAAACTATATCTTAAAAAAAAAAAGAAACTAATCCATTATGAGTGTGCAATGTTATGATATGTGCCTTTTGTGCGTGCATCTGACGCTATTTTGTTGTATACAAATCGTTAACTCAATCTATGAGAGAGTAATCTGTTGAAATACTAATAATGATCATTATTACTGTGTTAGTACTAGTAATATTTGAACGTTCAATCCATTTCCTCTTCAGGTGAGGCTGCATCCTCACAAAAAGGAAAAAAAAAACCCCTTGTATTTTATCGAAATCTTATATTACTAAACTGTTTGAGTTAATTTAAGGGAAAAATTCAATTTAATTGCCTGAACTAATTTATGTATAGACTTCAATTTAAATTACGAAAATATCAATTTTACCCCAAGAAACGTGAACACATCATCTTACCCTTTTTTATTACTAAAAAAATAGATTAAAAAATTCATTTACGCTTATCTTCTGTACAAAAATTGAGGTAAGTTGAGGTTTTCACGATTTTGAAGGATAAATTGAAGATTTTTATTGGCAGGAGAATAAATTGAAGTTTGCCCAGTTAATATAACAAAATTTTCCTATTATTCTGGCACGTATTGACCTCATCTACTAAACATACAAAAGTCTTTCTCTAATTAGATGCAATGTTGTCATGGCGGATTCGCAAATTGCGTTCAAGATGAAAAAAAATTAATGCAAGTAAATGGACAATTTGTTGCCTAAGCCGCACAACAGAAGTCACATGTAATTGTAACCAGAATTTTAATTTCATCACTTGAAAATAAAAATATTGGCTTTTAATTTCTTTTATTTTATGTTATTTTATTTCATTTAAGAAAAACTTGTTAGTAATTACAAAATTGTTTCAAGCAGTTGCTTCTAAATACAAATATGTATTATTTTATTTATTTGCAATGGCTAGTTTGGCTTTAATTTAAGATTTGTCTTTGAAATTTAGATATTTCTTTATTCTTGTTATATAACTAAATAATATAATATTTATACTTGATTGATGACTTAAAATGATAATATGTTAGTTTGTTAATTTTTATGCAGCTAGTATGGTAAGAAATTGTTTTTGATAAGACAATAGTGAAAAGAGAGATAACAATAAGATTAATCATTTAATGATGCAAAATATAGGCTTCATCATGTTGGCTCCTGCAAATTTAAGACCTAGATGTTGTTATTACTAAGAATAACAAGTAGGAATTTTAATCAATGATGTCAGTTTCAACTTTTCTTTTTCGGTCTTTCTATTGTAATGCTCTTGAGATGTTATGAATTAAACAAATGCAAGTTCTTAATCACACACTCTTATTCGATGGGAAGCATCATAAAAAGAAGAAGCAAATTCTCAAATTGGGTGGCCAAAAAAACTTGTGGCAATAAATCAAGCCTTTTAAGCAAGCTGGGGGATTCAAGCATACTGTGCGGATTGAATAGAAAAGTAGCAACAAGTGGATAATGAGTACAATGAAGCCAATAACTAATGCTGCTTTAATTTGGTCAATATATGAATATTTTGGACTAAAGTGAAAGGTTTTGAGAACTTTAAAAAATATGGGTAAAAGGACCTTTGTGTGAAATAATAAAATTTTTGGGGACATATCATAATTTCAGAAAGTTTGGGAAAGACAACTATTCTTAGAAAGTTCTGAAATTGGACCTATTTGTAAAGTTTTATGACATTTTGGGCCATAGTATAATTATAGAAAGTTTTAGGTCAAAGTATAATTTTAGTGAACAGTGTTACTGTAGCAAAATTCAAAAATAACGGTAATGTCACTGTTCCTGAGCGGCTAGCTGGATAAACAAGCGGCGAACCACTTGAGCGCTGGAATTTACCTATAACGGCTAGTTTTTGGGCTTTTACTATAAAAACTCAACTCAAACTTCATTTTAAGTACTAATACACGAAAATATAAGATCATACAACATATATTGAGCTTCCAAAAGCGCAAATCATCATTGATTGAATCATTGTTGAGCCATTAGTTGCATATCCACTCTTAAAGAGAGTTGTTTTGTAATTTTCATTTCTTATCAAATTGTGAGTGTGTAAGTGTGAGAAACACTTGGGGTGAAGAGATTGGGGAGATAATCTCTTGGTTGTAAAGGTTTATTGACACCTTGGAAGTCAATTGTAAATATTTGAAGCCTTGTGAGGCTTGGATAGTGAAATCCTCAAGCCGGGTGAGCTTGGAGGCGTGGACGTAGGCGGGGATAGCCGAACCACGTAAAAATCCTTGTGTTCGTTTTCTCTTCCCTTACTCTTTTAATATTGTGCTTGATTGAATTTATTGTTTTCGAATTTATTAAGGCATTAGATTAAATTGTTGTGTGGTTTGTCTAGGATAATTTTTAAANATTCAATTTAATTGCCTGAACTATTTATGTGTAGACTTCAATTTAAATTATGAAAATATCAATTTTACCCCAAGAAACATGAACACATCATCTTACCTTTTTTTATTACTAAAAAAATAGATTAAAAAATTCATTTACACTTATCTTCCGTACAAAAATTGAGGTAAGTTGAGGTTTTCACGATTTTGAAGGATAAATTGAAGATTTTTATTGGCAGGAGAATAAATTGAAGTTCGCGCAGTTAATATAACAAAATTTTCCTATCATTCTGGCCCATATTGACCTCATCTACTAAACATACAAAAGTCTTTCTCTAATTAGATACAATGTTGTCATGGCGGATTCACAAATTGCGTTCAAGATGAAAAAAAGTTAATGCAAGTAAATGGACAATTTGTTGGCTAAGCCGCACAACAGAAGTCACATGTAATTGTAACCAAAATTTTAATTTCATCACTTGAAAATAAAAATATTCGCTTTTAATTTCTTTTATTTTATGTTATTTTATTTCATTTAAGAAAAACTTATTAGTAATTACAAAATTGTTTCAAGCAGTTGCTTCTAAATACAAATATGTATTATTTTATTTATTTGCAATGGCTAGTTTGGCTTTAATTTAAGATTTGTCTTTGAAATTTAGATATTTCTTTATTCTTGTTATATAACTAAATAATATAATATTTATACTTGATTGATGACTTAAAATGATAATATGTTAGTTTGTTAATTTTTATGCAGCTAGTATGGTAAGAAATTGTTTTTGATAAGACAATAGTGAAAAGAGAGATAACAATAAGATTAATCATTTAATGATGCAAAATATAGGCTTCATCATGTTGGCTCCTGCAAATTTAAGACCTAGATGTTGTTATTACTAAGAATAACAAGTAGGAATTTTAATCAATGATGTCAGTTTCAACTTTTCTTTTTCGGTCTTTCTATTGTAATGCTCTTGAGATGTTATGAATTAAACAAATGCAAGTTCTTAATCACACACTCTTATTCGATGGGAAGCATCATAAAAAGAAGAAGCAAATTCTCAAATTGGGTGGCCAAAAAAACTTGTGGCAATAAATCAAGCCTTTTAAGCAAGCTGGGGGATTCAAGCATACTGTGCGGATTGAATAGAAAAGTAGCAACAAGTGGATAATGAGTACAATGAAGCCAATAACTAATGCTGCTTTAATTTGGTCACCGTATTAAGGTGCTTGGAGGTAAACTTGTGGCCAACCTACTAATGAAACATAAAAATGTCAAAGATTTTTAGTTTCATCATCACCTAAAATTATTGATTGCTCAAGACTTACTAGGGAAGAGTGTTTGATTGAAAAGTTAAAATAGGCTCTCAAAGGCTCTATCTACCCTTGTTCCGCAACGGGATGTAAATGAACATAATAGTCAGTTATTTCTTTTATCTTTTATGAGTCCTTTTGCAGTAATGATCAATTGTAGTGGAATTAAAACTGTGTTTTAATAAAAGAAGAAATTAATCCATTATGAGTACGAAATATTATGTCATGTGTTTTTTTGTGTGTATGCCTAGTGCTATTGACTCCTACAAATTCAACACCCATATGTGGTTAGCACGAAGAATAACATGTAAGATTAGTTAGTTCAAGGAATTTTCATTAATGTATTTAGTATTCAACTTTTCTTATTTTGTCTCTCTTCTGCAATGTTTTTGGGATCTTACCAATTAAACAAATACAATCTCCAATTCACACACTCTTATTTGATAGGAAGCATCATAAAAAGAAGAAATAAATTCTGAAAGTCGGTGACCAAAAAGACTTGAGATAGTGAATCACCTCTTTGATCAAGTAGGGGGTTCAACACTACTGTATGGATGAATAAGGAAGCAGAAGCAAGGAGATGATGAGTCCAATGAAGCCTACAACTAATTCTCCTGTAACTTGGTGGCAGTACAGGGACACTTGGAGACTAGCTGGTAGCTAGCTTGCTAATGAATTCCACCTCTTCCCCACTTGAGAAATTGCCAAGGTAGCCGATATGCTTGGTGTGTATAGCACTATGAAAACCAATTAATCCAAAGTATTGAACAAAATCAACAAGAATTACGTCCAATATAAATGCTTAAATTATCCATACTTGAGCAATTAATTATTTAAACTTTGCATACATACGTAATTTTCAAACCATCCAGTAATTAATGTCGATGCTCATAATATCTTGAGCTTTTATTATAGTTTAATTAATGCTTTTAGATTTGGTTCAATGCTTTCTATTGTTTGCATATTGCATTATTACACGAATCTTAATCTAAAACTTTTCAATATTTGTGTAAAATGATATTAACAGATAATTTGATGATTCACGAAAATGATTGAGTACTGATGAAGCTTGGCTTGGACTTGGTCGCTTTATATTGAATAAATGTGTAGGACTGATTATGTGCCATTTTTCGAGTGGTGATATTGAACCTTCTCAAAATATCTTTTCAGGCATCACCTTTTAATTAATTTACTTAATTAGCAAAAGTATCCTTTTCCTCGCTCTAGCATTTACTTTGTTGTTTTTAGCCTGTCTTCTGATAGTGGTGGTTGTTGTGCAAATTTTATTAAACTCGCAGGTGCACAAATCTATTGTAATATATGTCAATGGTGACGAGTGTCGATCCCACGAGGAGGTGGATTTTAATTATATGTAGAATTAATTTTATAAATGGGTGGTTGAATTTATGATGAAAATCATTTGGATTATCCCAAAATTGGAATTGAAATGGAGAGAATAAATTGAAGAGAAATCTATTGAAATGACGTACTTGGGTATCTAGATCAATATAAACATGCATCATGGGCTAAATATTCCTTATTAATACCAATTAAATCATGAGGGGGGAATCCACACCTTATGAATCACACTCTAATCAATATGGTGCTAAGGGCTTATCATGCCAAACAATAATAACATTATACTAGGGAGCCGGTGAAACCAGGGCGGTACTAGACAAGATTATTATTATTTGTCTACAAAAAGTCAAATCATCCACGAAAATTAGAAGGGAAAAGAAAATAAATTTACCAAATAAAGCCTATGACACATGTTGAGACTTCACCTTCAACCTAAGCTTGAAAGAAAATTAGCCACTCATAATTGAACTAGGGGCAAAAAGGTGATTTATTAAAATACGTAGAAAATACAAGATGGAGAAGGAATTATAGAAAATGAAGTCCAAAAATAGATTCAGAGGTATCAAATTAGGGGGGGAGGTCCTCTTTTTATAGATACATCAAGTAAATCATGACCATTGGATTAAAAACAGTTTGGACGCTCAGGATTGCGCCACGTCATCAGTCAACAGTACGCGTGAACAGTACGTAGTTTGACCACGCGGATGAACAGTAACACGATTTGACCCGGGTTGAACAGTAACGCAGTTTGGTTGAAAATAATCATGTGTGATGCATATACTGTACGCGAGATTTATGGTCCACTGATATGCTGCCACGTCACCATCAACAGTATATAAGAATTTTAGTCCAACAGGATGGTGACACCTCATCAGTCAATGCCACATCATCAGTCAATGCCACGTCATCGATCCATCTATATGAACAGTGTCATGAATAGTAACGTAGACAGTACCGTACATGTGAATAGTATCATACATGTGAACAATGCCATTTTTCCTTTTACACTCCTCCTAAGCTTTTCGACCGTCCTATGTTTAAAAGTGATATCCGTTTTGCCGTCTGATCTCTCGTTTATTGTGAAATGACTATGATGCCCCTAAAACACATAAAATACTTAATTAAAATAAAACACACATAATTAAATTACAAGAAGCTTAAACACATAAAAGTAAGGGTTGTTAGTAAGACTTGAAATGTAAAATGACAGTTTTCTCCTTTCTAAATATGCATTTTCTAACACTCAACACACCCCCCAACTAGCATATTGCTAGTCCCTAGCAAATAAAGCGAAAACAAAATTCAAATTCAAAATTATTTTTTTTTAAAACACTCGTGTTTATTCAATCAGACTAATGATAACAATCAAATAAAGTATAAGCATTATCTTTAGTCTAAAGAAACATCACACCCACATCAACCATCCACATGAATCAGCCTAATAGATTGTCATAGTTACTTTCAAGAATGACATGTCAAACCCCAAAATCTCACTGGAAGTAGTGACACTCTCACAAAGAAATTAAACCCAATAAAAATAGTCACTCCAATGAATGGTAATTGAGAGAAAATAATAAAGAAGTGATATCACATGCTCTCACCAAGATGAAAGAAATATGCCCACAGCATAGAAATAATACGATCTCAAGTCAAATAAAAATGCTAGTCAACCCAATTTATTTATTTATTTACTTTTATGCACCACTAGCTTTTACTTCAGATTGTAGTTCTCTAAAATCAAGAAGGACTTTTATTACGACGTAACGTAGTCTAGGGACATGGCTAGCAAGGAGGGGAAATAAGGAAAACAAAGTGTATGTTTGAGAAAAATGCAGAGATTTTTTTTTGGAAGTTGCAAGGTGGATTTCACCTATTATTGTTATTATTTTTTCTTTTTTTCTTTTTTTGAAACAACAATTTTTTTTTGTTTGGCACAACTTCACTGAACAAAATAATAATTTACATTTTTCTCAAACATAAATAAGTGATGAAACATGTAAGATATTGGGTAATACTCCAAATCGGAGTGGGTCAAGATGATAAGTTTGTCAAAGAAAATGTTTTTTTTTAAAGGCTCAAAAGGGTTAACTATGAATATTTCATAAAAGGGATGGCTAGAAAGGCTCAAACGGATCAAAAATGGCCTTTCCATCATCTTTTAGGGTTCCAAATAATCTTCCATAGCTACTAGTTAGATGAGCCTCCAAATGTAGCAACACATATTTTTTTATCTTTTTTTATTTATAATTTTTTCTTTTAGGGTTAACTCAAAAGAAATCTAAAGATCGTGTATAAAACTGCTAAGCTGTATAAAAAAAAAAGGGCAAAAGGGTTACTCTCCAAGAAAAATGATAAGCTCAAAAACTCACTTGGTACTTATTATGACATGTTCATTCCTTCAAGCAACTTATATTTGTCTCCGACATCAACATGTAGAGTAGCAAACATAGTATGACATCACTTAAGACTAAAGATAATACAAGTACTAAAATTTTAAATTAATCATGTCAACCAATGTTAAAACAAATCAATTTTTTTAAACAGCATTCTACCCCCAACCTATTCTAAACATGAGAGGAAAATATGCATGCAGAAATGTGAAAATGATGCAGAAAAAATTAATTAGAAAAGTTACACTTAAAATTATAGAAAAAGAAATGTTTTATTTTTAACTAAGAAGATGCGTTTTTAGAGGTACTACACTCCATATTCAACCATCTTCGACTCAAATATTTGAAAATGTATATTTATAAAGGAGAAATTAAAAAGAAGAAGAAAAATGAACATCAAAACTTAATAAAGAAAAAGAAAATGTTTGAATTTTTTTTTTAAATATTTTTTTCAAACGATGAAGATGCGTTTCTAGAGTCACTACACTCTATATTCCGCCATCTTCAACACAAAAAGTTAGCAACAATTAGTTTCTACAATAAAAAAATTAGTAAAAACTTAACCAAAATTCCACAATTGTCGACTATTCCCTCCCCCCAACCAGAACGAAACATTGTCCTTAATGTTTTAAATGAAAGAAGTAGAGTTTAGAAGACATCACCTGGGTGGTGCAACACAAAAGAAAATATTTACAGGCGGAGAGTTAAATCTAATTTGTACTTCTTACTGCGGCTATTGTTACCATTATTATTTGGACGCTCCAACACAAAGGTCCAGGGGTCTTGCTCCAGTCGATAAGCTTGTAACAGATCAAGTAGCTCATTAGTAGTGTGAGTACAAATAAAAAAGATGTGTATAAGAGACAGGTCTTGCTCCAGTCGATAAGCTTGTAACAGATCAAGTAGCTCATTAGTAGTGTGAGTACAAATAAAAAAGATGTGTATAAGAGACAGGTGCAGGTGGGACCAAGATGCTAGTGTGATAAGTGCCTCTAGTGTTGCAAGACCTCCTAGAAGGAAAATAAAAGCATCAGCACAATTAAGCATTTCAGTTATTCGTTCTTGGATACCTGAGACGACTAACTCTTCTCCAGTCGATGAGTCAGACAAACTGCCCAAAGGTTTTAGAACTCTTGGGATGATGCCTAAGACTTGGCTCCCTCTGATAAAAGCAGCTTCTGAGACCAATTTTGATAAGACTCGGTTACCTCCTCCATACACCAAGTGTAATTTTCTCTCTGCTATACTTAATGGCTGCATCAACGAACTCTTTATGTTTGCCATAGGTAAATCCAGAAAGCACACAAATGTTCTTGAATTGTCTATTGGGAGTAGCTGCCATTGGAATATTTCTCAAAAATAATTTGTGAGTGCTTAACAAAAAGTCATATTTAAGAATCTTGGTGACAGTGGATCACAACTGTGTATGAGGTGGCATGTCAATGTCAAATAACGCGTAAAGCACATGGCTCGCTAGTCAAAAAGGAAACAGTAAAAAGAAAAAGAAATGATGATAAAATAGAATTATTAAAGACAATAATGCAAAAGATAAAATAACAGTGAAATGAAATAACAGTGAAGTAAAAAGATATTTACAGGAAGTTGCGACTATGGCTCACATCTTCCTTTGGTTTTACGTCCAGAAATGGCTTGAATGCCATCTATGGGTCGAGGATAGGCTTCCCATCCGGTTTTCTTATAAACTGGCAAACAAGGTCATTTATAGTCAGATTCCCAAGACGATATCATGCATGCTCTTTTTGGAATAATGGTCATAACTGAAGAATCGCTCTTTGCACATATCCACTGGGATGCGTTTCAAGAGACAGAAGGATATCATCCAATGACTCCTTATTCAAGCCATCCCTAATTAATTGAATCTTATCTTCCATTTTATCAGACACCATTACTAAAGAACATAATTTTTTATCGCAACTCATTCTGGCACACTTATGACAAGCAACAGAAATTCTTCGAGCTCGTCTTTTTCTTGCATAATTTCCTTTACCACAACCAGGCATGTATGCAATAAATTTTGGAAGTAACTCACCTGCCAATCGTACTTTAGCCTCGATTAACCAACAGATGTCAGTAGGTATGTTATTCCTCATGAGCAATCGCATGCGTTCGGACCTAACTTTATAGATTGTAAAGAGGGCATTATGAGGAAGTGAAGAGAATCGCTTGTGAAGCTTTGCTAGAATCTCGTTTCTGTCCATACCTTCGCCTCAGAATATCAGTTATTATGGAAAATTGAAGTAACCGACTTGATTGTCACGGAGTACCGTTATCCGCCACTTCACCGGGGTAGCAAACTAAAGCACAAAAACATAAAAATAAATTAAAACACACAAAGAAAATTAAAATCGTCCTCTTATTGAATTTACCTCAAGCTCCAACTGGATGTCGTAAACACTTCTCTCAATGTCTCTGAGTTGGCTTTCTAAACCCTCAACATAGGCTACTAACTCTGGTGGTTGTAGAGCCCAAATGCGATGTGTTTTACAAAATTGAATCTGCCTTTTGAGATGAGTTTTGACACGTTGAAGTGGTTTAAGAATGTTCAGGAGGAATGGCCTAAGTATGGTACTCATGATTAACAATGATAAGAAAAGAAAAAATTAATGGTTAAACAAACACACTTATGCAAAAATAATTTCAATTAGCAAAAGAATAATAAAAAAAAAGAAACATCAAATCAACAAAAAGAAAAAAAAATCAATTCAAATCTGGTGGGTCACTCAAATTTATTTCGGTGTCTTCTCCATGTGGTTGGTACTCTAGATATGGCTTTAATCTTTGACCATTAACTTTAAACGTGACACCGTTCTTTGGATCCTTAATTTCAATTGCCCCATGTGGAAAAACAGTATGAACAATAAAAGGGCCAGACCATCGAGAGCGTAACTTAGCCAGACCACCGAGAGCGTAACTTAGCCAGACCATCGAGAGCGTAACTTACCTGGGAATAGGTCCAAGAGAGAATTGAATAAAATTACTTTCTGACCTGGAGCAAACGATTTTCTCATAATTGCTTGTCATTGAAGACTTTCATTCGTTGCTTGTAAATCTTGGCATTTTTGTATGCATCATTGCGAATTTCTTCAAGTTCTGCCAGCTGTAATCTTCTTTCTAAGCTGGCTTGCTGCATGTCAAAGTTGAATTTCTTGATAGCCCAATATGCACGATGCTCGAGTTCCACAGGTAGGTGGCAAGCTTTTCCATACACTAGCCTGTAGGGTGACATCCCAATCAGGGTCTTGAAAGCCGTTCTATATGCCCATAATGCATCATCAAGTCTTAATGACCAATCTTTTCTGTCTGGCCTCACCGTCTTTTCTAATATGTGCTTTATTTCTCGATTGGAGATCTCAACTTGGCCACTGGTTTGCGGATGATACGGGGTCGCCACTTTGTGTGTGATTGAATACTTTGTCAAAAGAGCTTTGAATGCTTTGTTACAAAAGTGGGCACCACCATCACTAATTATTGCTCGAGGGAATCCAAAGCGTGAAACAATGTTGCTTTTCAAAAATGCTATCACCACCTTGTGATCATTGGTCCTACATGGAATTGCTTCTACCCATTTTGATACGTAGTCAACAGCAACCAATATGTATTGATGGCCAAAAGATGGGGGAAAGGGTCCCATGAAGTCGATACCCCATACGTCAAAAATTTCAACCACTAAAATTGGATTTAATGGCATCNGCTTCTACCTATTTTGATACGTAGTCAACAGCAACCAATATGTATTGATGGCCAAAAGAATGGGGAAAGGGTCCCATGAAGTCGATACCCCATACGTCAAAAATCTCAACAACTAAAATTAGATTTAGTGGCATAATGTTCCTTCGTGTAATGCTCCCCATTCGCTGACACCTGTCACACGCCTTTATTCAGCCACAAAATTTATTTTGTACACGGCAGGCCCAATGAATTGGGATTTCCCTATCGGGCCGGGTCATTTCGTAAAACTTTTGTAGCTATTTTCTTTGCACTGAAATGACCTCCACAAGCTTGTTCATGGCAGAATGAAAGGATATTTTGAATTTCACTTTCTGGGACACAGCGTCTAACAATTTGATCTGTACAATACTTGAACAAATACGGGTCATCCTAAAAGAAATTCTTTATTTCTGCAAAGAATTTAGTCTTGTCTTGCTTGGTCCAATGCTCTGGAAGTTTACCTGTAACAAGATAATTAACTATATCAGCATACCAAGGTAATACTTCCACATTCATTAATTGTTCATCTGGAAATGACTCATTCAATGGTAATGATTCTGTAATTGTGTCAAAATGGAGACGAGAGAGGTGGTCCGCCACAACATTCTCTGTGCCTTTCTTATCTTTGAATTCCAAGTCAAACTCCTGCAAAAGTAACACCCAACGAATTAGTCTGGCTTTTGCATCTTTCTTTGTGAGAAGATATTTAAGAGCAGCATGATCCGTGAATATAATTATTTTACAACCAATGAGATATGATCGAAATTTTTCCAATGCAAACACTACTGCTAGCATTTCTTTTTCAGTAGTTGAATAGTTCAACTGTGCATCATTTAATGTCATACTAGCATAGTAAATAACGTGGGGAATTCGATCAACTCTTTGTCCTAATACTGCTCCTACTGCATAATCAGATGCATCACACATTAGCTCAAATGGTAAGCTCCAGTTTGGGGCCTGAATGATGGGTGATGATGTCAACAACTGCTTTAATTTTTCAAACGCCATGAGACATGAATCATTAAAGATAAAAGGTACATCCTTAGCAAGTAAATTGCATAAGGGTCTAGAAACTTTGCTAAAATCTTTAATGAAACGTCTATAAAAACCAGCATGCCCAAGGAAAGATCTTACTTCTCTGACTGTTTTGGGTGGAGGAAGATTAGAAATGAGATCCACCTTGGCTTTGTCAACCTCAATACCTTTGCTCGAAATGATGTGACCGAGAACAATACCTTGTTGTACCATAAAATGGCACTTCTCCCAATTCAAGACTAAGTTCTTTTCGATACATCTCTGCAAAACTTGTGTTAGATGATGTAAACATTGATCAAACGAGTCACCAAAGACAGAAAAATCATCCATAAAGACTTCAAGGAATCGTTCAACCATATAAGAAAAAATACTCAACATGCATTGTTGAAATGTAGCTGGTGCATTACATAATCCAAATGGCATTCTCCTATATGCAAATGAAAGTAGTTTTCTCTTGATCTTTTGGTGATATGGGAATCTGATTATATCCTGAGTAACCATCTAGAAAGCAATAAAATTAATGGCCTGCCAATCTATCAAGCATTTGATCGATAAATGGTAAAGGAAAATGGTCTTTACGTGTGATAGAATTCAACTTTCTATAATCAATGCATACACGCCATCCTATAGTTACTCTAGTGGGTATCAATTCATTATTGGCATTCGTAATTACTGTGACTCCTGACTTTTTGGGGACAACTTGTAAAGGACTGACCCATGAACTATTAGAAATTAGGTAAATGATACCTGTGTCTAATAGCTTAAGGACTTTCGTTCTAATAACTTCTTTCATGTTAGGATTTAACCGACGTTGCATTTCCCTAATAGATTTAGCATTTTCATCAAGGTGAATGTAATGCATGCAGTCTACTGGGTTTATACTTTTTATGTCCGCTATGGTCCATCCTAATGCTCCTTTGTGCTCTTTTAAAACATCCAACAACTTACCTTTTTGTTCGCCATTTAGGGATGATGAGATGATTACCGGCAGAGTGCTTTCTTCTCCCAAAAATGCATATTCCAATGTGTTGGGTAATGGTTTGAGCTCGAGTTTTGGTGGAGATTCTGATGATGGGATGAGTTTCTTCTCTGATGGTGCTAGTTGTTCAACTCTTGACTTCCATTTACTAGTGTCCATGGATGGTGTTGAGTCAAGTAGAGCGTTGACCTCATCGACCGATCTGTTAATATCAAAATCCAAACCAAAGTGAGTTAAACATGTTTGTAAAGGATCATCACTGAGGTTTGAAAGAAAAGTATTATCAACTATTGTTTTTATTAAATCCACATCAACAATTTCATCATCTGCATTGTGAAGTTGTTTGGCAATATTGAAGATGTTCAGCTCCATAGTCATGTTGCCGAAGGACAACTGCATATTTCTGGTCCTGCATTGAATATGAGCATCTGTAGTTGCCAAGAAAGGTCGGCCTAGAATAATGGGGATGTGCTTCCTTGAATTCTGTATTGGTTGAGTGTCAATTACAATGAAATCAACAGGAAAATAAAACTTGTCTACCTGGATAAGCACGTCCTCCACAATACCACGAGGTATTTTCGTGGACCGATCTGGAAGCTGTAACACCACTGGATTTGGGTGTAATTCTCACAGTCCAAGTTTCAAAATTACTGAGTACGGCAACAGATTGACACTAGCTCTTAAATCCAACAAAGCATTCTCAATTGTGTGGTTCCCTATGCTACATGAGATAGTGGGGGAGCCTGGGTTTTTGCATTTTAGAGGAATTTTGTGTTAGAGTATAGAACTAACGTTTTCTGTTAAAAATGCCTTCCTTTGAACATGAATATTTCTCTTTTTAGTACAAAGGTCTTTAAGAAACTTGGCATAAAATGGAACTTACTTTATAGCATCAAGCAAAGGGATGTTAACACTTACCTGTTTGAAGATTTCAAGAATCTCACCTGTGGATTTTTCCTTTTTTCCTTTCGCTAACCTCTGAGGAAATGGAGCATTGGGAACATATTCTCGTGGGTTGGTTTCTTCTTTCTCCTCCGATGGTCAGTCCTTAACATTCATAGGTACAATTTGATTTTCTTTTGTCACCGGCATCTCCACTTTGTTGTCAACTTCTTTTCCTTTTCGCAAGGTCATGACTGCTTTTACCTCTCCATGTTGCTGTGGTGAACTGGTACTTGCTTCAGGCACTCCTTTAGGATTAGGCACTGGTTGACTTAGAAACTTACTTTTCTCAACAGTCATTGCCAAGGTTTGAATTGAAGAAGCAAGTTGTCACACTATATTCTCGAGGTTTGAAACTAATTGGGGTTGTGAGTTGAAACCTGCTCTCAACTCATTTCGTAGTCCATCAATGGCGCGGTTCTGTTTGTTGATTGTTAGAAAATGCATATTCATAAAGGAGAAAACCGTCATTTTAAATTTCAAGTCTTACTAACAACCCTTACTTTTATGTGTTTAAGTTTTTTGTAATTTAATTATATGTGTTTTATTTTAATTAAGTATTTTATGTGTTTTAGGGGCATCATAGTCATTTCACAATAAACGAGAGATCAGACGGCAAAACAGACATCATTTTTTAACTCAGGACGGTCGAAAACCTTAGAAGGAGCATAAAAGGAAAAATGGCACTGTTTACATGTACGATATTATTCAATACTGTCTACGTTACTATTCACGACACTGTTTATATAGACGGATCGATGACGTGGCATTGATCGATGATGTGGCATTGACTGATGAGGTGTCCCGATCCTATTGGACTAAAATTCTTATGTACTGTTCATGGTGACGTGGCAGCATATCAGTGGACCAAAAATCTCGCGTACGGTACATGCATCACACAGGATTATTTTCAACCAAACCGCGTTACTGTTCAGCCCGGGTCAAACCGTGTTGTTGTTCATCCGCGTGGTCAAACTGTGTACTGTTCATGCGGACTGTTGACTGATGACGTGGCGCAATCCTGAGCGTCCAAACTGTTTTTAATCCGATGGTCATGATTTACTCGATGTATCTATAAAAAAGGGGCCTACCCCCCCCCCCCCCCCAAATTTGATATCTCTGAATCTATTTTTGGAATCCATTTTCTGTAATTGCTTCTCTATCTTGTATTTTCTACGTATTTTAATAAATTTCCATTTTGCCCCTAGTTCAATTATGAGTGGCTAATTTTCTTTCAAGCTTGGGTTGAAGGTGAAGTCTCAACATGTGTCATG
>MKYO02029634.1:0-46021 GCA_002013955.2 Citrus medica
TAATGCACATGCGCCAACTAGATATAATTCGTGTTGGAATTAATTCACTTTTTTCATTTTTAACAACAGTGATTCCAGATTTTTTAGGCACTACTTGTGTAGGACTTACCCACTTACTATCAGAGATAGGGTAGATAATTCCCACATCAAGTAATTTAAGGACTTCTGTTTTGACTACCTCTTTCATGTGTGGGTTTAATCTTCTTTGAGGTTGTTGACATATTTTAGCATTTTCTTCCAAATTAATTCTATGTGTGCAGATTAAGGGATTAATGCCTTTAATGTCATTTAAAGTCCATCCTATTGCATTTTTATGCTTTTTAAGAATAGTAAGTAACTTACCTTCTTGGTCGCTTGTTAAAGTAGAAGAAATCACAACAGGATAAGTTTGTTCTTCTCCAAGAAAAGCATACTTCAATCCTTCAGGCAAAGGTTTCAATTCCATTTTAGGTGCTTCTTGTTGTTCTGTCTTTTCAATACATCCAAGCTCCTCAAATTTTGGCTCGTCATCATAATTTTGTGAAGTCTGCATAGAATCAAGCAACGAATTTATATTAGAAATATCAAGTTCAAGTTGCTTATTTGACTCAATTGAATTAACTAAACAAACATTAGAAAGTTCAGAAAAATCCCCTTTTTGAATATTTTCCTTGATACAAGATTCAAACAATTCCTTTTGTTCATCAGTATCCTCTTCATTCTCATTTTCTTCATTAGGTTGCCTGCACATGTTGAAAACATTCAATTCCAAAGTCATATTCCCAAACGATAAATTCATTAAACCATTCCTACAATTAATCAAAGCATTAGCAGTTGCCAAAAATGGTCGACCTAAAATTACAGGAATTGGTTTGTAATTATTCACAACAGGTTCAGTTTCCAAGACAATAAAATCCACAGGATAAATAAATTTATCAACTTGTACTAAAACATCTTCCACTATTCCTTTTGGTACTTTAACTGATCTATCGGCAAGCAAAAGTGTTGTTGAAGTTGATTTTAACTCACCAAGATTAAATTGAAGATAAACTGAATATGGAAGCAAATTAACACTAGCACCAAGATCTAATAAAGCATGCTCAATTCTGTGGTTACCAATAATACAAGAAATGGTAGGACAACCAGGATCTTTATATTTCAACTTATTATTAGTAGACAGAATTGTACTTACCTGTTCGGCCATAAAAGCACTCTTTCTTACCTTCAATTTCCTCTTAACAGTGCACAAGTCCTTTAAAAATTTGGCATATGAAGGAACCTGCTTGATTGCATCTAATAGAGGAATGTTAACTTTCACTTGCTTAAAGATTTCATAAATTTCAGAAGAGTGGTTTGATTTCTTTGGTTTATTCAATGCATGCGGAAATGGTGGTTCAGGTGGAACACTAGTTATTTCTTCACTAGGTGTAAGTTCATTTAGTCCTTCCTTACCCTTTGAATTTTCATCATTTTCATAAGGTTCAGGCATAGGTCTATCAACAACCTTACCACTACGAAGAGTTATAACTGACTTGACTTGGTCTGTGGGTGGATTTTGTTGAATTTTAGGATTTGGTTGTGGTTGGGCTGGAAATTTTCCTTTTTCTTGAATGGTGAGTGCAGAAGCAATTTTAGCAAGTGTATCTTTCACATCAGAAAAAGTTTGTGCATTTTGATTGTTAATAGCATCTTGCTTTCTGATGAATGAATGCATTGTGTCTTCTAGATTTTTCCAGGGTGGTGGAACATATGGTGCATAAGGCTGAGGATTTTGAAAATTTTGTGGAGGTGGTGCTTGTGAAGATTGTGCATTATTATTATTCCTCCAACTGAAATTCGGATGATTTCTCCAACCAGGATTATAAGTCTGTGAATATGGGTTTGGTTTATTGAAAGTGTTAATGACATTAGCTTGATCATTTAGACATTCTTTAAGTGCAGGCAAAGTGGGACACTCTTGAGTGAAATGATCATTCGAATTACATATATTACATGCAATTTCTTGAACAGATTTTACTTGATCACTCTTTTTATGCTCCAAAGCTTCAACTTTCCTAACTAGGGATGCAAATTTTGCTTGTAAATCATGATCTTCCCTAAGGTTATGGATTCCTCCACTAGATGGAGATGATTGTTGCTTATTTGTCAATTCAAAAGTTCCAACAGTATCCCAATGTTGTGCATTTTCAGCTAATTGGTCAAGGTAATCTAGTGCATCTTCAGGATTTTTATCCCTAAATTCACCATTACACATCATTTCAACAACTTGTCTACTTTGGGGTATTAAGCCCTCGTAGAAATAAGTGACCAATCGCCAAGTTTCAAAACCATGATGTGGGCATATGTTAAGCAACTCTTTAAATCTATCCCAACATTGGTATAATGTTTCTCCATTTTTTTGAGTGAAAGAAGTGATTTGCCTTTTAAAAGAATTTGTTCTATGAGGTGGAAAGAATTTTTTCAAAAACTGTTCTTGCATGTTATTCCAAGTTCTTACTGATCCAGATCTAAGGTTTTGTAGCCAAGTTTTAGCTTTATCTTTTAATGAAAAAGGAAAAAGCTTTAATCTAATTATGTTCATGCTACAATTTTGGTCCGTGTATGTATTACAAACTTCCTCAAAATCTCTTAGATGCAAGTACGGATTCTCAGATTCTAAACCATGAAATGTTGGTAAAAGTTGGATAATACCTGGTTTAAAGTTGAATCGAGATGCTTCTGGAGGAAATACTATACACGACGGTGCTCCGGTTCTGGTTGGATTCATGTAGTCTCTCAGAGTCCTTGGTTGATTCTGATCATGCCCATGTTGAGATTGGTTGTCTCCCTGATCAATTTGAGGATTAAGTTCGCCCAAAACGTTTTCGCCTTCATTCTCATCCATGATTGGTGGTGGAGATTGAGATCTACGAATTAACCTGCCACTTGAAGATCGAGACCAATGTCTCATGCAAAGGTTATGTTATAAAGATAATATTTACACAAATTGATAACAAAATAAAATAAAATAAAAAATAAATAAGCAAATAATATAAGTATACAAAAGAAAATTAAATAACAAAAATGGTGGTTGAACCCACCAACAAAGTAAAAAATAAATAAATAAATGCAAAAAAAAAAAAATGGTGGTTGAACCCACCAATTAAAAAAATAAAAAATGCAAAATTAAATAAATACTGAAAATTAAATAACTAAAAATAAAAGTTAAGAGTTAGTAGTTAGTAGTTAGTTTGGTGGTTAAACCCACCAATAAAGCAAAAACAAATAAATAAATACAAAATAAAATAAATGCAGAAAATTAAATAACTGAAATTAAATAAAAGTTAGGAGTTAGCAGTTAGTAAGTTAAGAGTTAGTAATTAGAGTTAGTAGTTAAAGTTAGTTTGGTCCAAAATATGTCCAAATATGTCCAAAATATGTCCAAAGTATGTCCAAATATGTCCAAGTCTTGATTATGTTGAGGAATTTCGTCTAGGGATTCGTTTGCAAATTATTTTTAATTTTATGGTCAAACTGTAATTTTTAGAAGTTTAGAATTAGCAATTTAGGATGAAAGTGAAACAGTTGAAAGATGTCGGGGTCCGAACGTAATTACCAGAAGATTGGGCTAGAAACGAAAATTATTGGGGTGAAACGAGAATTATGAAAGATATGGGGACAAAAGAGAATTTAAGAAAAGAAAAAGGGGGCAAACGAAATTTTACATATAAAAGAAAAATAAAAAAACGGAAAAACAAACCAAATAAAAAACTTTTCCCCGGCAACGGCGCCAAAAACTTGACACAACTTAAAACTAATTTTAACTCCCAAGTATAAGAGTGTCTTGTTGTATTATAACTCGGTGAGTCCGAGGTCGATCCACAGAGAAAAGATTTAATTAGTTTATTTTATTTTATCTAAAAATTGAAATTAAAACTTGAATATAAACAACTTAATTTAAATGAAACTATGGAATTGAACTAGTTAGGGTTATGGATCCACTCTTAGAAATAAATAAAACTTAATAAATTCTTTTTGCCAATTTGTTTTAGATTTATTACTCAAAAGATTAATTATACAAATTATTATTATTTTCCCTTTAATTTTATGATGGATTAAGTATTTATTGTGCCAAAATTTAATTTGTCTACAATAAGTCAAAATACCATTTCACCATGCCTTATATTAAGATCTTAAGAATTTATTGTGCCAAATTCATTTGTTTGTCTACAATAAATCAAATTTTCAAAATATAAAACATGTATAAAATTAAATAGAAAATAATTTAATTTATAAAATTAAACATAGAATTTGATTAAATCATATTTATTTCTTAAGAGTTTCACCTTCCCCTAACTAATATTATTTAGTTAAGCATAATTAAAATAAAAAGAAGTAGTAAAATTGAATTACTTATAATTAAAAGAAATAAAAACAACTAAAATTAGAAATAAAACTAATTTTATTAATGAAAATAATTATACAAAATATTAAAAACACACCTGGAAATCAAGATTACAAGGAGATGGAGAGAATTTGAGAAGAAGAGAGTTGTAGAGAGATGATTAAAACATAAAAATGAGGCCCTATTTATAGAAAAATAAATTCATAATCCAGTGCTTTGCGGTCCATCATAGGCTTCATGCATGTGCTCCTCACAACCCTTAGATCAAGATCCAATGGCTGGTCAAACTTCAAAAGTCAACATCACACATGGCATCATTTGACTCGTCCGATTTGCCCAAAGAACGGTTGAGATTTGGCGGGTTAATGGGTGGATCGGGTCGACCCGAATACAAAGATTCGGATCCTCCAACTTGCTTCACCAACCATTGCCACGTGGCACAATCATGGCCATTGAATCATGAACGGTTGAGATTTAGTCAAGATTGCCAGTTATCCCATGCACTCATATCTATTGTAAGCTCATTTCATCATCCAATCAGTGCTCGGTCAACATGAAAAGTCAACTTTTTTTACACAAGCCCAATTTTAAGTCGATCTTGACTGATCTTAAGCTTTTCAGACCTCCGGAATACAAATTTGACCTCCGTTTATCTGTTTGGAGCCTCGAAGTACGTGAAATTAATAATTTTCCTAATAAACACATAAAAATACAAAAAATTAAATATATTTAAAACATAATTAATAATTCATAATATATTACATAAACACAAATATAAATTATAACATAAGCATAAAATAACATATTATCGCTTGATAATTAAACAATTTTTAATACTAATCAGGAAGCATAAAGCCATTCCTGCTACATTCCTACTAAGGGTTGAGTCGAGGAGACCCGGTCAACGACAGTTAGCGAGGCATGCTCTCCAGTCCGAGAATCAAGGCACGAAGGCCACGCAACCACCCACGACAACGGAAATGGGGCATTCACTCTCGAGAGGTGAGAAGATAACGAGCGTGAATAGAGGGAAGGCCCGAGTTCAGAAGTGGCCTATAAAAAGGTAGCCAACGAAGGTAAAAGGGTTAGCAATTTGTAGATTATAACAGAGATAAAAGAAAGTTCTAAAGAATAGAAACTACAGAAAAGTCATAAGATTTCTGGCAAGCGTTCCCAGAACCTTCATATCTGACTTGAGCGTCGGAGGGTTTATGCCGGGAAAACAACCGGCGTGCTCTGACTTGTTTCTGTGGACACAAGAATATTTGGAGAAGAAAGCGTACGAGGAGAGATCCTTATCGAGGTGAAGTTGATCGAGCAGATGTCCTGGTCGTAGAAAGAAGGCAACCAGAATCTCGCATCAACACACCAAAATATGTATTAAACCCCATTACTCGATAAAAACATCATTAATCTAAATTTTGACCTTACAAATACACATTAATACCCTAAATACCCTTAATAAGCTAATTATCATAATCTCTCTTATCCTTTTTCCTTCACCACCTTTTCTAACCTTTTATTAGTTATGTTTTGAACCTAAACCCTAGGTTCATCCTTTTTAATTTTTTTCAATAGGTTTTTGCCCTTAAATTCTAAATATATTGTTACAAATTATTCCAAACGCATGAAATGCTGAAGAAAGAACAACTAATAATAAAATTACATTTGTAATTAGGATTCTAACCAAATTCAAGGAGTCAAAGAGGTTGTTGAAAAGTCAAAGAATTGCTTGCCAATTTCAAAAGACAAAGTTGGTGGGTTTGCCAAATTCAAAAAAGCAAAGATGGTCGGCTTGCTAATTTCAAAAGACAAAGTTAAGTGTTGAAAAGCTTGTGCATGCAATACAAGACCCAGCTCAACGTTTTGACCAATTGAACCCAATTTGGAGCAAAATTCACTCTATAAATAGAGAAACATTTTGCAATTGTAAGCATCTGGAATTTGAGAGAAGTAGAGAGCAATTGCAAGTGAGTTCTTTGAGAGAATTTGTGAGAGCTTCCACTTGAGTGTTCCAGTGAGATTCCATTTGGGTGTATTGAGGTTTTGGGTTTTGTGAGTTTTTCTCACTTTTGTAAATTCTCATTTGTTAGTAAAATTATCTTCCAGTTTTTTGCCCGTGGACGTAGGCATTACGCCGAACCACGTAAATTATTGTGTCTTATTTTTCTTTACATTTGTTTAACACAACATTTATATTTCTCCAAAAGTTACAGTATTAGTAATTGCTCAACCCACGTTTCCGCAACAAGTGATATCAGAGCCAACGGTTCGTACTTGGGGGGATACGGTACTATTCACGTATACGGTACTGTTCATGTATATGGTATTATTCTCATATATGGTACTGTTCACAAATACGGTGGAGACGACCATTTATACTTGGGAAACAATCTATTGTAAGTAGTGTGTATTTTTGCATGTCTAGGAAAGTTCTGTCAACAAAGGCGATAAGAGTCTAAGGATTCTAGTTTTTATTTGGGACCGAGTTCCCGTCCAGTCTCCTGGGAACTTTCCTAGTCCATTTATTCACTTGAAATAAACATCATAGAGGTTGTTTTTTAAGTGTAAATAGTTGTTGAAGAAACTTATCATTTGAGATAAAAATAATGGCAGAGGCATCGTCGTGGTCTTCATCAGCAATGACTACTGTGACTAATGCAAAGTTTAAAGTGGAGAAATTCGATGGTACCAATAATTTTGGTATGTGGCAATATGAGGTGTTGGATGTCTTATGTCAGCAAAAGTTGGACGTTGCTCTTGAAGAAAAGCCTAATGATAACTCTAGGAAATGAGTGTTATTACATCAATTCTAGACTTGAATCAAGGTCATTTAGAGAACAAATAAGGTGTTTTTATTACATTTTGATTACCTTTTGCATAAACATTCATTAAAGTTGGGTTTTAATAAGTTTTGTTTAAATCAAGTAATTTGTGCTAAAAACAGATGCATAATTGTAGGTTTTAAATTCATAAGGGGATGCTGAGACATTAGATGAGTGAGAGGAGGAAAGAAGATGACCACAAAAAAAGACAAGCACAATCAGGAATAATGCATTGCTGTTGTGGATGCTAGGGCAACCAGTGCTGCAACAACCAGAGAGCAATGGGGGAGAAAGCTTAAAGCATGGGTCAGCCATAAAATCACGATCTGCATGTTTCCTAATTTAAACGCATGCACACGCATGGACTTTGGGTCTTTTACCCTAATTTGCAATATAAAAGGAGGCGTGCACCACTTAGAAAGGCGGTAAGGAATTATCATAAAAAATAATTACAAAGGCAAGAAGAAGGAGATCAAGATTGAAGAGTGCTATTCAGAAACAAAGAAAAGAACCGTGCAGAATTATTTGTCGTTCATCGTGCTCAACTTATATTTTCTCTTCTTCCTTGAATTGTTTGGATGTATTTCGAAATCAATATATTTGTGTTTATTTTTCTCATCCAGATTATGAACTAAATTTACTTGTGGTTGAATGACAAATAATCCAATGGGGTCTTGACTGGTCTTTTATGTTGTTATGGTAATGCTGTAGCATTATACTCTAGTAGTTTTTATAAATACAACTATTATTTCGGTTGACCACCCATTTAATAGTTTCAGTTAAGATAGAGCAGTAAAAGGGCATGTCTTAGTGGATATTATTAGAGTATTACTTGTTCTTAAGTCGAGTTTCCTGAATTAGGTTACCTTGAATCCCATAAGGACAATACTTGAAGTTAAGATTTGTGACACTCTAGACATAGGTGTTCACCTTGTAGGGTGGAGAGATTAAAGGTTATAATGACGTACCATAAATATATGAGCAACTGGTCATTGTTAGTAGATTTAAAGGTATGAGATTTCCAACAAGCGATAGCTGCGGATGCAGATTTATTCTACCCATTGCTGCAGCACTTATTGTAACAACTGGTGCTAATTTGATAAACAACAGTCACCCCATTAGGAGAGTTTGATCATTCAACTACTATATTCTCAATTGAATCTTAGACACATTTTATTTAGTTTATTTCATTACAGTATTATTTTATTTCCATCTCTCATAATTATTAGTTACGATAGAATTATTTGACAATTGTTTGTTTCGATCTTTAGTTGATTTGTGCTATTGTGATTGCTTTAGTATTTAGGAGTAACATCAATCCCTGTGGAGACGATCTTGAATACTCATCACTTTATTACTTGTTGTGTATACTTGCACATTGGCATTGATAATAATTGATTATAGAAATCAATCAACAAGTTTTTGGCGCCGTTGCCGGGGATTGATTGTTTATTTTTTAAGTGTGAAATAAACCGTGATAGCGTAAAATTTGATTTGATTCATTCTATTTATTGGCAGATCGGTACATGCATGCGCAAAGACAGATCTGTAGCATTCCAATTCGATCCTGAAATTGAAAGGACTGTCAGGAGACTACGAAGAGAACAAAGGAATTCAAAAATTGCTTCAAGCATGAATAATTTACAGGATGCGCAAAACTTGAATCCTCACAGGCCCCTACAACCAGTCAACATTCAAGAAGAGCATAATGGACATGCCAATGGGAGACAGCTAGGCAATAACAATATTATTTACATGGCTGATGACAGAGACAGAGCTATAAGAGATTATGTTGTACTAACTCCACAAGTTGTACACCCTAGGAGCATCAGACCTGAGGTAGAAGCAGCAAATTTTGAGTTGAAACCAGTGATGTTTCAAATGTTACAAATAGTGGGACAATTCAATGGATTGCCTAATGAAGATCCCCATCTCCATCTTAAATTGTTCTTGGAAGTAAGTGATGCTTTCAAGATTGTTGGAGCAACACAAGATGCCTTAAGGCTGAGGCTCTTCCCTTATTCCTTAAGAGATCGAGCAAGAGTATGGTTAAATTTGTTACCCTTTGATTCCATCACTACATGGAATGAATTGGCTAATAAATTCCCAATGAAATATTTCCCACCAACAAAAAATGTAAAACTGCGGAATGAGATTACTTCCTTCCATCAACTTGAAGATGAAAGTTTGTACGAGGCGTGGGAAAGATTCAAGGAATTGCTAAAAAGGTGTCCTCATCATGGTATCCCTTGTTGCATTCAATTGGAAACTTTCTACAATGGGTTGAATCCGAGTACAAGGTTAATGGTGGATGCTTCAGCAAATGGAGCTCTGTTATCCAAATCTTATACTGAAGCCTATGAAATTCTGGAAAGAATTGCCAACAATAATTACCAGTGGCCTTCAACCAGGCAAGCAGCAGCAAGAGGATCAGCAGGGGTACATAACATTGATGCAATTACAGCCTTATCAGCACAAGTAACCTCATTGACTAACATGGTAAAAGCCATGACCGCTGCTCCAGCAACAGTAAAGCAAGTTACTGAACTTTCTTGTGTCTATTGTGGTGAAGAACATGATTTCGATAATTGTCCTGGAAATCCAGCTTCAGTAAACTATGTGGGTGACTTCAATCGACAACCTCAGAACAACCCATATTCAAATACTTACAACTCAGGCTGGAAACAACACCCAAATTTCTCATGGAGCAGTCAAAATCGAAATGCTCCAACATTAAATGGGCTGAGTAGAAACACACAACCACCTGGTTTTCATCAACAAAGTCAAGGGCAAAAGCATATTAGTCAGGATCCAATCACTTCACTGGAAGCACTGATCAAGGAGTATATTGCAAAGAATGAAGCAATTGTGCAGAGTCAAACTGTGTCCTTGAGAAACCTTGATAACCAAATGGGACAACCAACTACAACAATGAGCAGCAGAACTCAATGAAGCCTACCTAGCAACACAGAAGACCCTAGGAGAGAGAACAAATCCAACACAGTAATTAGTTTGAGATCTGGAAAGAATGTTGATATCCTAGTTGAAGTGACCAAAAATAGGATGGAATACAATTCAGCACAAAAACCAACTAAAAAGGAAAGCCTGTTACAGCAAACTCCTCTTCAAGACACTGGTTACATGAGCCAAGCTACAGCAACTGCAGAGGAAATTCAACCAGAACATGCTGAAAAAGAAGTCACAACACCAGTAGTTACAACTTGCACTAAATCAAACAAACAAAGTTCGATATCTCCTGAAGCTACCCAGTAGTTTAGACATCTACCACCTTTCCCACAAAGGTTCCAGAAGCAAAAACAAGACAAACAGTTCAGTAAATTTCTGGAAGTGCTGAAGCAACTGCACATAAATATACCTTTTGTGGAAGCTTTGGAGCAAATGTCAAATTATGTGAAATTTCTAAAAGATATTTTGGCACGAAAAAGAAGGCTGAGAGAGTTTGAAGTTGTTGCTTTAACACAGGAAAGCAGTCATATACTCCAGAGTAAAATTCCCACAAAATTGAAAGATCCATGGAGTTTTACAATACCCAGTTCTATAGGGTCTAGGTATGCTGGCAGAGCACTTTGTGACTTGGGAGCTAGTATTAATTTGATGCCATTATCTGTATTTAAGCAGCTGGGAGTAGGAGAGTGTTGTGCAAATTTTATTGAACTCGCAAGTGCACGAATCTATTGTAGAATAGACTAATAGTGACGAGTGTCGATCCCATGATGAGGTGGATTTTAATTGTGTGTAGAGTTAATTTTGTAAATGAGTGGTTGGATTTATGGTGAAAGTGATTTAGATTATCCTAAAATTGGAATTTAAATGGCGAGAATAAATTGAATAGAAATTTATTGAAATGACGTACTTAGGTATCTGGATCCGTATCAATATGCATCATGGGCTAAATATTCCTTACTAATACCAATTAAATCATGAGGGGGGAATCCACACCTCATGAACCACACTTTAATCAATATGGTGCTAAGGGCTTATCGTGCCAAATGATAATTACCTTGTACTAGGGAGCCAGTGTAACCAGGGCAGTATCTAGACAAGCTTATTATTATTTATCGACGAGAAGTTAAACATCTACAAAAACTAGAGGGGAAGAGAAAATAAATTTACCAAATAAAGCCCATGACACATGTTGAGACTTCACCTTCAACCCAAGCTTGAAAGAAAATTAGCAACTCATAATTGAACTAAGGCAAAATGAGAATTTATTAAAATACGTAGAAAATACAAGATAGAGAAGGAATTACAGAAAATAAAGTCTAAAAATGAATTCAGAGATATCAAATTAAAGGGTGAGGCCCCTTTTTTATAGATACATTGAGTAAATCGTGGCCATAAGATTAAAAACAATTCGGACGCTCAGAATTGCGCCACGTCATCAGTCAACAGTACGCGGTTTGACCACGCGGGTGAACAGTAACACGGTTTGACCCGAGTTGAACAGTGACACGGTTTGGTTGAAAATAATCCTATGTAATGCATGTACCGTACGCGAGATTTTTGGTCCACTGATATGCTGCCACGTCACCATCAACAGTACATAAGAATTTTAGTCCAACAGGATCATGACACCTCATCAGTCAATGCCGCATCATCAGTCAATGTCACGTCATCGATCTGTCTATGTGAACAGTGTCGTGAACAGTAACGTAGACAGTACCGTACACGTGAATAGTACCGTACATGTGAATAGTGCCATTTTTCCTTTTATGCTCCTCCTAAGATTTTCAACCGTCCTGAGTTCAAAAGCGATGTCCGTTTTTCTGTCTGATCTCTCGTTTATTGTAAAATGACCATGATGCCCCTAAAATACATAAAATACTTAATTAAAATAAAACACACATAATTCAATTACGAGAAGCTTAAATACATAAAAGTAAGGGTTGTTAGTAAGATGTGAAATGTAAAATGACGATTTTCTCCTTTATAAATATACATTTTCTAACACTCAACAGGGAGTGCAAACCAACAACAGTCACTTTACAATTAGCTAACAGATCTCATGCATACCCTGAAGGAAAGATAGAGGATGTATTGGTGAAGGTTGAAAAATTCATCTTTTCAATGGATTTCATTGTGCTGAACTTTAAAGCTGACAAATAGGTTCCCATTATACTTGGAAGACCTTTTCTAGCAACTGGGAAAACTTTGATAGATGTGCAGAAAAGAGAGCTCACCATGAGAGTGAATGATCAACAAGTCACATTTAATGTACTAGAGGCTATGAGGAATCCTGATGAAGTAGAAGATTGCAATTTCCTAAGTGTAGTGGATCTTGTTGTAGCAGACAGAATGGACAAATGTTGCAGTAATGTACTTGACAAAGTCACCACCTTTGAGGATGAAGACGAAGATGTTGCAACAATCCAAATAGATTGGATGGACAAACAACAATCTGATAAGTACAACAGGTTGATTGAACACCTGAATCTTTCAGATAGGGAAGTAAAAACAACTTTACCATCTATTAAATCACCTCCTAGCTTTAAATTAAAACTGTTACCTTCACATTTAAAGTATGCTTATCTTGGTCAAAACAACACACTCCCTGTAATCATTTCTTCTACTTTGGATGCAGGTCAAGAACAGAGTCTAGTAGATTTGCTAGGAAAATACAGAAGAGCAATTGGATGGACCATGACAGATATAAAGGGGATAAGCACATCCATATGTATGCATAAAATCTTGTTAGAGAATTGTTCCAGCAACTCGGTGGAGCATCAGAGAAGGCTGAATCCTATTATGAAAGAAGTGGTGAAGAAGAAAATCATCAAATGGTTAGATGCTGGAGTCACATACCCAATATCAGACAGTTCATGGGTAAGCTCAGTTCAATGTGTTCCAAAGAAATGAGGGATAACAGTAATGGCTAATGAGAAGAATGAACTTATTCCTACAAAGACAGTGACTGGATGGAGAGTGTGTATGGATTACAGGAAGCTCAACAAAGTCACAAGGAAATACCATTTACCACTTCCATTTATAGATCAGATGTTGGACAGACTTGCTGGAAAACAGTACTACTGCCTCTTAGATGGGTATTAAGGCTACAACCCGAGAGGATCAAGAGAAGACTACATTTACTTGTCCCTATGGAACATTTGCCTTTAGAAGAATGTCATTTGGGCTATACAATGCTCCAGCAACTTTTCAGAGATGCATGATGTCTATATTTTCTTATATGGTAGAGCAGACTTTGGAAGTTTTCATGGATGACTTATCAGCTTTTGGGGACACATACAATTATTGTTTACACAACTTGGAAGAAGTTCTTAAAAGATGTGAGATGACCAACTTAGTACTCAATTGGGAAAAGTGTCATTTCATGGTGCAAGAAGAAATAGTGCTGGGTCACAAGATATCCAAAGATGGTATTGATGTAGACAAAGCCAAGATAGAGGTAATAGATAAACTGCCACCTCCAACTTCAGTAAAGGGTATTAGGAGTTTTTTGGGTCATGCTGGATTCTACAGAAGATTCATCAAGGATTTTTCCAAAGTAGCTAAGCCTCTGTGCTCATTGCTGGAGCATGACAAATCATTTCACTTTAACAAAGAATGTCTTCAAGCATTTGGAGAATTAAAGAAAGCTCTAATCACTACTCCAGTAGTTATATCTCCATATTGGACTTTACCATTTGAATTGATGTTTGATGCTAGTGATCATTTTGTGGGAGCAGTATTAGGGCAAAAGAATGATAAGGTTTTTCATTCTATATACTATGCAAGCAAAATGTTCACTCCAACTCATATCAATTACACTACTACAGAGAAAGAGTTGCTAGCAGTAGTTTTTGCTTTTGACAAATTCAGAGCTTACCTGGTGGGTACTAAAGTAACTGTTTACACAAACCATACAGCCATCAAATATTTAATTTCAAAGAAGGATGCCAAACCAAGATTAATCAGATAGATCTTACTGCTTCAAGAATTTGATCTAGAAATTAAAGATAGAAAGGGGATTGAAAATCAAGTGGCAGACCACTTGTCACGGTTGGAAGCAGACACTAGTACATTGATAAGGAAGGGCATCACCGAAACTTTTCCTAATGAACAACTGTTGGTAGTACAGCAAGCACAAATGTTACAGAAGTCAGAATCTCCATGGTATGCAGACTTTGCTAACTATTTAGTAAGTGGGTTGCTACCACCTGAGCTGAAGTTTCAAGAGAAAAAGAAATTTCTTCATGATGTTAGAAGTTATCAGTGGGATGACCCACATTTATATAAGCTATGCTCAGATCAAGTAATAAGAAGATGTGTTGCAGCAAAAGAAATACCTCATATACTGGAGTCATGTCATGCTGCAACATATGAAGGACATTTTGGTGGTCACACAACAGTTGCCAAAGTTATGCAATCAGGTTATTATTGGCCCACTATTTTTAAAAATGTCTATGAATTTGTTAAATGTTGTGACATGTGCCAAAGGACGGGGAACATAACTAGCAGACATGAGATGCCATTGACTAACATACTGGAAGTGGAAGTTTTTGATGTTTGGGGAATATATTTCATGGGACCTTTTCCCCCATCCTTTGGGAACTTATATATCTTTGTTGCTGTGGATTATGTTTCCAAGTGGGTAGAAGCTGTAGCATTACCTACCAATGATGCTAAAACCGTGGTGACTTTTCTTCAGAAAAATATTTTTTCCAAGTTTGGCACTCCTAGAGCAATTATCAGTGATGAAGGCACACATTTTTGCAACAAAATCTTTGCTCTAGCAATGATGAAATATGGAGTCAGACACAAGATAACAACCGCATATCACCCACAATCCAATGGTCAGGCTGAAGTCCAACAGAAAAATTAAAAATATCTTAGAAAAAGTAGTGAACCCAACAAGGAAGGATTGGTCTTTACACTTGCATGACTTTCTATGGGCCTAAAGAACAACATACAAAACTCCACTCAGAATGTCTCCTTATCGAATTGTTTATGGCAAAGCTTGTCATTTGCCACTAGAGCTAGAGCATAAAGCACATTGGCCACTGAAGAAATTAAACTGGGATATGCATGCTGCAGCAGAGCAAAGGAAACTTCAACTTTGTGAGCATGATGAATTACGGCTATTTTCATATGAAAATGCAAGAATCTATAAAGAGAGGACCAAACACTGGCACAACAAGCATATTCAGCACAAGCAATTCAACCATGGTCAATTAGTGTTGCTTCACAATACAAGACTAAGATTATTTCTGAGAAAGCTCAAGTCACGATGGTCTGGCCCGTTTAAGCTATTAAAATCGTATCCTCATGGAGTTAGATGTGTATAAGAGACAGGAAAATAATGTATGCAATAATGGACAAGGATAAAAATAAATGGTTAATATGGAAAAACATGATTAAATAAAATGTAAAAGAAGAAGAGTTGTCGATAAAACCAAAAGATATCAAAATTGGTTTGAAGTGGCTATCTCCTCAATGGGAGGCAGCCCATTGAGGAGATAGCCACTTCAAACCAATTTTGATATCTTTTGGTTTTATCGACAACTCTTCTTCTTTTACATTTTATTTAATCATGTTTTTCCATATTAACCATTTATTTTTATCCTTTTCCATTATTGCATACATTATTTTCACTGTAATTTGATATATCTATTTCTTTTAATAATTTTAGACTTAATCTTAGTAAGTGTGACAATTGAATTCCATATTGACACATGAGAGTGTATGGTGGCAGAATTCAGAGGTGAACCACGCGTCAGCAGCTTTCGTGGGAGTATTTATCCGTTGTTAGAATAAGCGAATGGATGCTGCAGTAGCTAATTTTACCGTTACAATAAATTAAAAGCTGGAGCCTTTCACTTACCGTTGGAGATAAAATTGTGACAGATGGACGCATGGATATGGATAGAAATTGCGAAAACAAATCTTCGAAATTAAAACTTTAAACTCACTGGCCGATGATTTTGGGATATGCACATTTAATTCAAAATATTTTATTCCCTCAATTATTTCAAATTACCGTATTTATCTCCAATTAAAAGACCACTATAAAAAGGAGTCACTGTGCTTAGTACTCTACACCATTATTCCCCATCTCCTTCACAAATCCAACTCTCATAATTCTTAACTTTTTCTTTTTTTACTCCCAGGAACAATAGTCTCAATTTGTTGCTGCTACAGCAATGCCGAGATACAAGAAAACAGCAAGCCGCCTCAAAGATCTGTCACGATTCCAGAGTTACCACGCTGAAGAAAAATATGAAGAATTCATAGAGCCACGTCAGATTCTGGAAGAAAAAGGGTTTCAATTTTCAGACCAACTCACGGGAATTGTGCAAACAATTCATAATGATGTAGCAAAGCGAGGATGGCTAGCGTTTTGCAACCACCCTCGAGATCCTGTACTGCCTGTAGTCAAAGAATTTTACGCCAATTTGGTAAGCCCTGATCAGCACAACATTTGGGTAAGAAATACACTTGTCCCATTAGACTCCCGAGTTATCAATGCTTTCTATAACTTACCTGTTGAAATTAATTGTGAGTATGCTCAGTTGTGTGATAAGTTAACCCCAAAAAAGTGGAACACCATTTTCACAACTCTTACAATCGAAGGGGCATCATGGACTAACGAGGAAGGGCGTGTAGTTAATAGGATAGATTTGAAACCTATTGCTAAGGTGTGGGTGAAATTTCTGAAATCTAGGCTTATGCCCACCACTCACACTACTACAGTTTCGCAAGAAAAGTTGGTCTTGTTATATATCATAATTCGAGGGCTTCCTATAGACATAGGTAGTATCATTGCGAAAGAAATCCGAGATTGTGCGGTCGAACTCACCGAACTGCTGCCTTGCTATTTCCCTCACTCGTCACCAGCATTTGTGTAGTTTCAGGTGTTCGTCTTGACGCCAGAGATAAACATGTAAAAAATTATGGTGCCTTTATGGCACATACCATTGAGCGAGTTGCTGGTGAGAGTGCTAGAACAACCACTAAACCAGCTGTTGTCATAGGAGCAAGATGAGTTATTGGCTTGGAACAGACTATCCAGGCACTCAGCAACAGTATAACTCAATGTGTGAAAGCTCAGCAAAGGGAAAATGGTCAGTTTTGGAGTTATCTACAGCACCTGGACAACCAACTACACTAATTTGCTCTGTACATGAAACGCACTCACCGAAACTTCCCTAATGCACTGTTCTAGCAGTTTAATTTTGACACCCACACCACAGATGCTCTAGCGGAGGCTAGTGCAGAAGCCACTGCCACAGAGGAACCAGCAGAAGATGCTGCAGCCGAACCACAAGTAGAGGAAGAATCAGAAGATGTTGAACCATCTAATCCACCTAAGGAAGAAAGTGACAAGTATGAGACTGATAGCTCACCCACTGAAGCAGAGGACAATTCGAAGAAGGAACGTAAGGAACCAACCATCCCAGCCCAGCCCAGCCCAAAACCAGGAAAAAGCACATTATTCAAGAAGAGGAAGAAGAAGACCTTGAAGAGGAGCCGTCTATTCCAGTCCTCGCGAGCAAGAGAAAGGCCAAGGGCAAAGCAAAAATGACAACACCTCCAGCCTCTGAAGATGAAATAGAGCAAGTCGATGCTGAGCTGGCTGCTGCAGCAGCCAGAGCTATGCCTACACCTGAGCAAGCCAAGCAACTACTTGCGGTCATTGCTGCCATCACAGTTGAGGGTCAAGCAGCTGATGTATTAACTACAAAGCCTCCCCAACAAACTCCTAGGCAGCCTATTCGCACCAGTCCAAAGCAATCCAGCAAATGAAAAGGCAGTACATCTACAGGTACTGCTATAGCAACCCCAACTCCTCTCACTAGCCCCATAGCGAAAAAGACAAAGCCATTGCCAGCTGCTTCCCCAAAAGCTTCACCAAAGGATAAGCTGCGCAGTGCATCCAAGAAGCGCTGATAGCATCCCATCATGTGCTGCAGTCCCCACCACAGGGGAGTACTCTTTCCTTATTAGTTTGTTATTATAAAAATTTTTTTTTTTGTTTGTCAATTTGTGTGGTATTTTCTAAGGTCTTCCATATCCTTGTCCAGTTATGTGCATTTGTTTTGTATGCTTGTGAGGACACAACACCTTTCAAGTTTGGGGGGGGTTGTTTCTGAATGCATGTGTTTATGTAGGTGTTTATGTTTGTGCTGTATGAAGCTCTTTATCTAATATTTGTGTATGGATTTGAAAGCCTAATGAAGATAAATTGAGTGTTAGTTAATATTTATGAGAATGCCAAGTAAAGACAATTATAGATAGAAGTGAAAATTTTGTCCCAACACTTAGACTTTGGTTGAATTGTATGAGATTGCTAGAGCAGAGCCAAAAGAATAGGAAAGATCTTAAGTTTAGGGAGAGAAGCAAGTTGATTGGATGTGATATCTATGAAATAAACTCTGCTCCAATGGCTCCAATTGCTGAATAACCAGATCTAAGTATGTACCCCATATGCAGAATTGTCTCAAAGGTAGTGAGAGTTATGAGCAATGCTGTAGCAATTCTAAAAAAATTAAAAAATTAAGAGAGATAAAGAAATCCTCTGTCTAAGGCATTGAGTAGCCAGGTCTGTTCATGAGCCCAATGTTCAGCCTTGAGTAAAAGATACCTCTAGATAAGATTATACCACAGATATTGATGCAGCAACTCTGATCTGGGCATGGTTTGAGTAATTGGGCGTCATCATTACAAGTGATTGACATTCACATGAAAGATAAATGTTACAGTGAGGAGGTTGAGTACTTCCCAGTTTATTCAATGTTAAAACAATCATAGTTTGAGTATGTGAAATTTATGCTACTCCATTTATGAATGAAGTATATCACTACGGAAATTTATGCAGTCTTTTGGTAATGTTACATCATATCTGGAATTCAATCAAAGGAAGCACACACACACTATGGATAGAAAGAAGCTTAAATCTAGAACTGATTTACTATGGGCATTTTGTATGATTGGGATTGTGATCTGAAGGTGGAAGAATCCTTGCAAAGTTGATAAAAGAGCTAAAGTTTTGTGCATGTTTGTTTACGAGAAATGTTAGTATGTGTCATTACTTGAGGGCAAGTAATGGTTTAAGTTTGGGGGTGTGATAACTCTAGGAAATGAGAGTTATTACATCAATTCTAAACTTGAATCAAGGTCATTTAGAGAACAAATAAGGTGTTTTTATTACATTTTGATTACTTTTTGCATAAACATTCATTTTAGTTGGGTTTTAATAAGTTTTGTTTAAATCAAGTAATTTGTGCTAAAAACAGGTACATAATTATTCATGAGCCCAATGTTCAGCCTTGAGTAAAAGATATCTCTAGATAAGATTATATTACAGATATTGCTACAACAACTCTAATCTGTGCATGGGTTGAGCAAGTGGGTGTCATCATTACAATTGATTGACATTCACATGAAAAATAAATGTTGCAGTGAGGAGGTTTAATACTCTCAAGTCTTCAATCTTAAAATTATCTCAGTTTGAGTATGTGAAATTTATGCTACTCCATTTATGAATGAAGTATATCACTACGGAAATTTATGCAGTCTTTTGGTAATGTTACATCATATCTGGAATTCAATCAAAGGAAGCACACACACACTATGGATAGAAAGAAGCTTAAATCTAGAACTGATTTACTATGGGCATTTTGTATGATTGGGATTGTGATCTGAAGGTGGAAGAATCCTTGCAAAGTTGATAAAAGAGCTAAAGTTTTGTGCATGTTTGTTTACGAGAAATGTTAGTATGTGTCATTACTTGAGGGCAAGTAATGGTTTAAGTTTGGGGGTGTGATAACTCTAGGAAATGAGAGTTATTACATCAATTCTAAACTTGAATCAAGGTCATTTAGAGAACAAATAAGGTGTTTTTATTACATTTTGATTACTTTTTGCATAAACATTCATTTTAGTTGGGTTTTAATAAGTTTTGTTTAAATCAAGTAATTTGTGCTAAAAACAGGTACATAATTATAGGTTTTAAATTCATAAGGGGATGCTGAGACATTAGATGAACGAGAGGAGGAAAGAATATGGCCACAAAAGAAGACAAGCACAATCAGGAATAATGCAGTGCTATTGTGGATGCTAGGACAACCAGTGCTACAGAAATCAGAGAGCAATGCGAGAGAAAGCTTAAACCGTAGGTTAGCCATAAAATCGTGATCTACATGTTTCCTAATTTAAACGCATGCACGCGCATGGACTTTGGGTCTTTTACCCTAATTTGCAATATAAAAAGAGGCGTGCACCACTTAGAAAGGCGGCAAGGAATTATCATAAAAAATAATTACAAAGGCAATAAGAAGGAGATCAAGATTGAAGAGTGCTATTCGGAAACAAAGAAAAGAACCGTGCATGATTATTTGTGCTCAACTTATATTTTCTCTTTTTCCTTGAATTGTTTGGATGTATTTCGAGATCAATATATTTGTGTTTATTTTTCTCATCCAGATTATGAACTAAATTTACTTGTGGTTGAATGACAAATAATCCAATGGGGTCTTGACTGGTCTTTTATGTTGTTATGGTAATGTTGTAGCATTATACTCTAGTAGTTTTTATTAATACAACTATTATTTCAGTTGACCACCTATTTAATAGTTTTAGTTAAGATAGAGCAGTAAAATGACATGTCTTAGCGGATATTATTAGAGTATTACTTGTTCTTAAGTCGAGTTTCCTTGATTAGGTTACCTTGAATCCCATAAGGGCAATACTTGAAGTTAAGATTTGTGATACTCTAGACATAGGTGTTCACCTTGTAGGATGGAGAGATTAAATGTTATAATGTCGTACCATAAATATATGAGCAACTGGTCATTGTTAGTAGATTTAAAGGTATGAGATTTTCAACAAGCGATAGCTGCGGATGCAGATTTATTCTACCCATCGCTGCAGCACTTATTGTAACAACTGGTGTTAATTTGGTAAACAACAGTCACCCCATTATGAGAGTTTGATCATTCAACTATGATATTCTCAATTGAATCTTAAACACATTTTATTTAGTTTATTTCATTACAGTATTATTTTATTTCCATCTCTCATAATTATTAGTTACGATAGAATTATTTGACAATTGTTTGTTTCGATCTTTAGTTGATTTGTGCTATTGTGATTGCTTTAGCATTTTGGAGTAACATCAATCCCTGTGGAGCCGATCTTGAATACTCATCACTTTATTACTTATTGTGTATACTTGCACATTGGCATTGATAATAATTGATTATAGAAATCAATCAACACCTGACATGATGGGTGATAAGGAGTGGATAAAGATCAATAGACAGGCATGTGGTACTATTCGCCTATGTCTGGCTAAAGATAAAAAATACTCTGTCATTAGGGAGATATCGGCAAAGAAATTGTGGGAGACACTGGAAGAAAAGTATATGAAGAAATTCCTTGAAAATAGGCTTTATAAGAAAAAAAAACTCTATCGTTTCACATATACACCTGGCATGTCAATGAATGACCATGTGAACTCATTCAATAAAATATTAGCAGATTTGCTAAATTTCGATGAGCAATTTGAAGATGAAGATAAGGCACTATTGTTGTTGAATTCCCTTCCTGAAGAATATGATCATTTCACAATTACTTTGCTTTATGGGAAGGATAGTGTCACATTCGATGCTGTATATAGTGCATTGTACAACTCTAAGACCAGAAAGAAAGACAGAAAGGATCATAGAGATACAGTAGCAGGTGTATTGATAGCGAGAGGTCGTTTGCAAAGCAGCAAATCTGGAAAAATGAGCAAGTCTAAAGGGAGACCTGCCAAAAATGAATGTGCTTTTTGTCGCGAGAAAGGGTATTGGAAAAAGAATTGTCCTAAGTTACCAAAGGGTAAGGTTACTTCTAATGCATGTGTAGCAGAACATGATGAGGAGTTAGACTTTAGTCTGGTTGGCATGACATTGATATGTCACTTAGATGAGTGGATTTTGGATTCGGGTTGTACTTATCATATGTGTCCTAACAAGGACTGGTTTTCTAGCTTCAAGGAGCTAGACGATGGAGTTGTTTTTATGGTCAATGACAATGCTTGTAAAACCATGGGAATAGGTACAATCCAATTAAAGAATTATGATGGCTCAATCCAATTTTTGACAGATGTTTGCTATGTACCAAGCTTGAAGAAAAATCTCATCTCATTAGAAGTCTTAGAATCTAAAGGGCTCACAATCACTTTAAGAGATGGATTGTTGAAGGTAGTAGTTGGGGCGCTGATGGTGATGAAAGGCACAAGAAGAAATAACTTGTACTATTTTCAATGAAGTACAGTTATTGGATCAGCATCAATAGTTTCTGGAAAAGACATAGATTCAAAAGCAACCAAGTTGTGGCCTATACGTTTGGGACATGCTGGTGAAAAAACTTTGCAGACTTTGGCGAAGCAAGGCTTATTGAAAGGTACGAACTCTTGCAAATTAGAATTTTGTGAACATTGTGTTCTGGGCAAGCAGACAAGGGTAAAGTTTGGTTCAGCAATTCACAATACAAAAGGAATTCTGAACTATGTTCGCAGCGATATGTGGGGACCTACCAAAATAACTTCTTTGGGAGGTATGCAGTATTTTGTTACTTTTGTTGATGATTATTCAAGAAAAGTGTGGGTGTATTTGATGAAGAATAAGAATGAAGTTTTGGGCATATTTCTGAAATTGAAGAAAATAGTCGAGACTCAGACTAGTCGAAAGGTCAAAAGACTTCGTTCAGACAATGGTGGTGAGAACAAGAATAATCCATTTCTTCAAATATGCCAAGATGAGGGTATTGTACGACACTTCACTGTTCGAAATACACCACAACATAATGGAATGGCAGAACGCATGAACCGAACTATACTGGAGAAATTTCGGTGTATGTTGTCCAATGCTGGATTGGGCAAAGAGTTTTGGGCTGAGGCAGTTGTATATGCGTGCCATCTGATCAACTGTTTACCATCAACTGCAATTGAGGGCAGAACACCCATGGATATGTAGACTAGTAAACCTGCTACTGATTATGATTTTTTACATGTTTTTAGTTCAACTGCTTATTATCATGTAAATGAATCTAAGTTAGACCCAAGAGCAAAGAAAGCATTATTCATGGGTATAACTAGTGGAGTAAAAGGATATCATCTCTGGTGTCCTGTTACGAAGAAGATTATTTTCAGTAGAGATTATTATCATGTAAACACAAGTGAAGTGACTACAACAATCTTGGGTAGAAAAAGGTAAAAAAAAGAAAAAAGAAAATTACAAGAGTCGGTACAGAATAGAACAAAACAGAGACAACAGCAGGACAATTAGAGAGGGAGCAGAGCAATTCTAAATAACAAGACTGGAGATCAAAGGATGCCAAGTGCTATTGAGATTACAAGACTGAAAGTTCAAAAGAGTTTATGGCAAAAACTGAGAAACAATCGACACAACAGTGAGCACAATAAACAGGAGCGAATTGCAATTGAGATCGGAGGATGTAAACAAGGGAAGGGCTTTATTTTTTGATGCGTTGTGCTGTAATTGCATATCTCTAGGTGCTGAAGCCAATATATACACAAAATTAAAACAAGGAAATGTGTTGTGCTATAATTGCATGTCTCTAGGTGCTGGAGCTGCTCAAAGCTTCTGATCGCAGAAGCTGAAAATATATATTTAAATTTTTGAATCAATCGTGTAAGACTTTGAAAACGAGAAAACATATCTGGAAGTTGATTATCCCAAATCTTTTCAACATTAATTTTGTACAGCTCCCTGTTGGGCAAGAGAAGCAGAAAATAAAGTGGATAAATTGCTTCTCATGAAAGTGCTCTACACAATGTTGCTTTGGGAGTACCAAGTACCTGCTCTGTTTGGCATTTCACATTCAGTATTTGTAAATGTGCAAAGACAATCTATTGAGTCTGAGATTTTTTTTTTTTAAAAACCAAATGTAATAATATTAATCAACGTCGTTAGAACCCATAACCTCTTATATCAACTTTAGAACCATAAACTTAGATATCTAAGTCTATAGCATGATTGATCTGCTTCAAGCCCGAAGTTTTTTTTTTTAATTTTTTTTGGGGGAAAAATAGATATTTTTTAATATTTAATAAAGGAATAAATTTTTAATTTTTTTAGTAACCTTTTAGATTAGACCTTAGTCATAAATTGGTTCATTTAAAATAAAAAAGACTAATGTACTTAGAAAATAAAAATAAAAATAATTCTTTTGCAAGTAACATCATATATGAGAAATTATCCAGTTCAAGATCTAGCTTGGACTCTCTTAAATGTCCAAAAAAGTTGTCACAACATATGGTGTATGAGTGTGGCGTAATAGTTTTCTGAACTTTAAGAAAGTTCAGAATCTTAAACTAGATGAGCACTCCATCTGCATGCTCCAATAAATTCCTATCAACAAATCTTTTTATTTAGAGTCTGTATCATAAGGATTGTATTTAATCAAATGCAGAATAATATAACATCTAATAATTTTTTTAATTTTTAGTTCATACTTATAATAATAATGTTGGCATTTAATAGGTGAAAGAAATATATTAGTTTTTAAGTGTTAATTTTTAACTCTTATATTCTAAATCATAATTTATAAAAAAAAATCGCTGGAAAAAAAATTAATATTTTTTCAAAATATATATATATGTAATGGGTATCATTCATGTACGTTGAATTCCCAGAGGAATGAAGCTAATAATTTTCGAATGCTACTCCAATGAATTTCACTACTAAAATATTAAATTATCTTCATGAAAAAATTGCATGATTAGAATGATTAACTCAAGGCACTCGAGCATTTAAAATTGCATCACTACTAAAATGTTAAATAATAATGTTCGCATTTAATGGCTAGTTTCGTCATTATAACCACCAAAACTCTCGAGCATTCCAATGCATTTTAACTCAAGGCACGCACGCACAAGCATGATTACTGATTCACACATGCATCTTTAATTAATGAACTAAAATATGGTACTTGAAAAGCCTTTAGGGGTGCCTACAAATTGAAATTTTGTAACACAATTAATGCTAAGAAATTAATCTGGCTACCGTATATATCCTGCAACGACATGGATAAAGTACTGTTCCACCATTCAACCAGAAATCATCAAGTGAAAGAAACAAGATCATGAGCGTTGTTGTAAAATCTGAAAGCCGACTCGAAGTAATAATAATAATGATAATTAATAGATCTTACCATTGGTTATCACATTACTACCCAGTGCATCTTCCTCCTCATTCCCGGCATACGGTAAACCAAGCTGAGGACCAACCACACGGCCACACCAGTATGTCTTGAAAATCGTTACTGACTTCTCATGGATCTCGTTGTTGTCATGACTTTGTAAATTTTCTATCTTTTCTAATCCCTCAGCCTCCTCAACGAACTGGGCATATTGATTAACATCTCCAATGGTGGTACCCATATTCCTTTCAGCTTCCCCGACCTTCAAAATGTTCTCTAATCCTATTAGGCAAACAGTGACGATCTCTGGATCCGAGCATAGAAGGAGATCACACAATGGTTTTACACACCCCTCTCTCACAAGGTGCTTGATTTGCTCCTGAGTAACACTCGAGGTGGCATTTGAAATTGCCCAAGCGGCCTCCTTCTTTGTATCAAATTCAGCATTTTGAAGCAGATTGACAATGGGACGAATTAAGCCAGCATCAATTACTGCCTGAATCTGTTCCCTGTTTCCAGCTGTAATATTTGAAATAATCCAGCTGATTTCCTTCTTGATGATCTCTTCATGATTGTGGACCAACATGTCCAACAGGTATGGCACTGCACCATGGTTAATTATACATTGTGTTGATGCTTAAATCTGCTCGCCTTTTTACCGATCAGAATCTTTCACCAACGTTTGTGTTATCAACTGTTGCTCGAACCACTGGGGTTGGAATCGCCCTCCTTTCTCTTCCTAGACCTGCGTTCACAAAAACGGATCAAAGACGCCGGTGGTTTTGCCGGCGTAAACCCTCCGATGCCTAAGTTAGCTCAAGGTGTTTACGGGAAAACAGTGCAATTTAGATTCAAGAATAGTTTCTAATTTATCCGAAGTTTGTAAGAAAATAGTCTGGTTATAATTTGGCAGCGTTTTCCCTCTCTCAATTTTTCTGTCCCTTTCTTCATCGATTTCTCCTTCTTTTATAGCCGTTATCCCATGTTCCCGCTTAGCCTTCATCCCTCCTTTTTCAGGTGGTGGCCTCTCACGGGACTCTAACTGCTACATTACGGGTAAACGTGGGATCTCGCATCTCTCGCAACGGTTCTGGGAAAAGTGCAACTGCCGTGATTCTATGGGATCGTGTTCCCGCTTTTTCGGGAGATGGGTATCGGCTCGGCATACACCTCTGGTCGGTACTCGTCTCTGGTCGGACCATATTTGTCCCCGTGTTCTGCTCGTACCATTTGGTTGAGGTGATCCATGCCGGGGCGGAAATAGTAGCACGGCCGACCTGGTGCTTTTACTTACTTAACACCAGTCCCCCAGTTTCTGGTCTTGCGAGTGAAATGAGTTAAGAGTAGAAACTGATGGTCGAATCTGACCAGCCCGGGGCTTCTCATCTGGTCTTCTGTTATACCGGGACGGACCTGAGGTACCATTTTTCTTCTGGGGAGATTCCGACCCGAGCATGGGCCTTAATGAGCATGTCCATTGCATATCTGGGCTTGCTCTAGCCTGGCCTCTTGTAACGGTTAGTGACGTGGCGCTTCCCGACTCTTCGTATTTGAAATTTGAAACGACGGGCTATCCATCCTCGATATATGGTGAGTGAGCTGGCATATCCCATCACTTAAACGCTTCCGTTTCCCCCTTTTCGTTTCAAATCCCTAAACTAAAGTCATCATCATTTTGTTATTCGTTTCTCCGCCGTTAACCAAATCCTTCTCTGAACTTTGCTCACACTTTCAGCGTCCGGAGTATCCATTTGCTGGGTGTTTTCTCTGTCACGGCAGCGCTATCAGTGTCAGTCTATTCCAGGTATAGCCTTTAACCTCTTCTTTGACTGTTGTTGATTGGGTTCTGTGTTGTCCCTTTTTGTATTCATGTACTTGGGTTTGTTTTGGTTTCCTTTTGGGACTCCGATATGTCAAATCGGAGAATGAAGTTGATTGCAAATGAGGGTGACGGAGAATCAGGGGATTCACGCCTTAACTTGTCAATACCCACTAATTTTTTGCATCCCTCTTGTAGTGTAGGCTTCTCCCATAGTAGGGATACCCTTGAGTACCCACGCCCCTTGACCATTTCACCTTCCCCTGAATTAGAGCTTGTAGGAAATAGAGGGAGACCTGCGTCCGGCTCTGGTGAGAACCACAGTTCTGGTGGGGTTGGGGTCCCTGAAGAAGTGGGTGATGGTGAGGGAAGCAGCTCCGAGCCGAGCCGACCTCCTAAGAAACGAAACCTTGGGCATAGGGTGGAGGCTGATTCTTACCCTATCGATCACATAGCATGTGCCACCACCCAAATTGATCTATTCAAGCTTAGGAACCTCTACGACATTCCTGAGGAGGTTCTCTTTGTGGTTCCTGGGAAAGGTGATGTTCCTAGTCGGCCTCCGCGGGGGTACGTGACGATGCACCTGGAGAGTTTCAAACTAGGAGCTTGGCTGCCTCTTCAGCGTTATTTTGCCAAGATTTTAGGGGGCATGCACCTGGCCCCAGGTCAGCTACACCCAAACGGGTGGAGGGTTCTCTCGGCTATGTTTGTGTTGTGGGAGAGGTACGGGTCGGAGGAGCCTTCCCTTGTTGAAGTGAAGCATTTGTATCAGCTGCGGAGCAGCCCAAGGGAGGCGGGCTGGTACTACTTCATGTCCAGTTCTGCGAAGAGAAAGCCAATCACCGATTTTCCCTCCTCGTGCAAAAATTGGAAGAACAATTCTTCTTTGCTGGGGGAAATTGGTGTTCAGCAGTCCGTTCATTGGATGGTGATATTTACTTTCCAACGCAATTTGTCACCCCAGGTCGTTCATTTTTTGCCTATATTCTTTCTCGAATTGCCACTTATTGGGTTCTTTAACCTTGTCTGTTTTTTCAGAATCGTGGGGTTTTGTTAAGGATCTCGAAGACCGACCTTTGCTTCAGGTGGAAACTGCTCTGGTGAACGCGTCTACTTGCCAAGACCTCCTGTCACCAACAAACTTGGTCGGTTCGGGCTTAGTAGATATTGCCGCTGGGATGGATAATAAGATCCTCAACACGATGAGCAGAAAGTGTGGTCGGGCTCCGAGTAGCTACAGCAACCCTCCTCCTCCTCCGAAGAAAATCAGCGTCGGTCCTTCCAAGGCTCCTGTTCCTGCTCTGCCCCCTCCTCCACCTCGTAAGAGTGGTGGGGAGAAAACTTCCGACAAGAGTCCTGAGGTCAGCTTGCAGTCTGGGGACCGATCTTCTCCTCTTCCATCTCGGGATCAAGGTGACTACCTGAGCCCGTATAAGAAGGATTACAAGAAATCGGTGGGGCCTAAGATGGTGAAGGACATCGAGAGTATGAACCTCTCCGAGTTAGCTGCTTCTGTTCAAAGGGTTTCCTTCAGGCTGGCCACCATGGTTTCGTGTTACAAGAACGGGTCCACACGCCATGAGAGGAAGCTTCAAGCTGACAATCAAGAGTTGAAAAAGAGGGTTGAATCTGCTGATCGCTCCAAGGAGAAGCTGGCCGAGCTGAACAAGCAGATTACGGAGCTGGAGGAGAAAGTTGCAATTGCTGAGTCCACTGCCTCCAAATTTGAGGGTGAGTTGGGTAGGCTAAAGTCTGACCTTCAGGTAACTCAAAGTGAAAGAGATACTTTGAGGACCGCCCTTGAGGGAGAAATCAAATCCCTGAATGAGCAGTTGGCTGAGGAGAAAGGAAAATCCACTGATGTGGACGATCGACTGGATGCCGAGTATGACTCTGGGGTTGTTTTCTCCTATAAGTGTATCATGTCTGTGCTTAAGGAAGAATATCCCGAGCTGGACATGAGTAAGCTGGAGGCTGGAGTGCAGCGGTATATGATGGAGACCGGCCAGGCAGATAAGGAGCAAGGCGAGCAAGATCAGGTGGAGGCTCCTTTGGATGGGGTGAAGGAGGGGGAAGCCGGGGGACGTGCTTTCGAAGTGGGTCAAGGGTCCGTGCCTCCTCCTCCCGGTATTGCCGATCTCCCACCTCCTGAGATTGTTGATCCTTCAGCTGCTGGAGCCGTTGACTCTGCTAATCTTTAAGTCTATTTTTGTATAAACTCTAGATTTGCATTTGTTTTGTAAACAATTGAACATTTATAAATTTTTAGATGTTCTCTATTGGCTTTCTTGTCTGGTTTTTGCTCATAGATTGTTTCTGCAAAATAATTGGACAACTTATCTGATTTTGCCTGCTGGTTCCTTAGTGGACCGAGCAGGAGTAGGCATTTACTTGCCTTAGTAAAATTTTCATAAAATTGGTTGCTAGTCTTCGTTGACCGAGCAGAACTAGGCACTTATTTGCCCTAGCAGAATTCTCGTAGGATTAGCTACTGGTCTTTCGTGGACCGAGCTGAAGCAGACACTTACTTGCCTTAGTAGAATTTTCGTAGATTTAGCTGCTGGTCTTTCGTTGACCGAGTAGAAGCAGGCACTTACTTGCCTTGGTAGAAGTTTCGTAAATTTAGCTGCTGGTCTTTCGTTGACCGAGCAGAAGCAAGCACTTACTTGCCTTGGTAGAAGTTTCGTAAATTTAGCTACTGGTCTTTCGTTGACCGAGCAGAAGCAGGCACTTACTTGCCTTGGTAGAAGTTTCATAAATTTAGTTGCTGGTCTTTCGTTGACCGAGCAGAAGCAAACACTTACTTGCCTTGGTAGAAGTTTTAATGGGCTTGCTAACAGAAGGGTTTCATGCTGAATTCATCTTTATTGGAATTTGAATGTATTACAAAAATACAGAATATATACATGCGTAATAAGCCATCATGCAGTTAATAAAGATAACTTATCAAAATGAGGATTTAGCAGAGCACTTTGCTTACTGGAAATACTTCTTTAAGTGCTCGGTGTTCCACGACCTCTTCACATCTCGTCCGTCTGGGTACACTAGCTTGTAAGCTCCTCGTCCAGTTGCTCATATCACCCTGTACGGGCCTTCCCATTTCGGACCAAGAGCTCCATGATTGGGATCCCTGGTGTTTTGGTTTACCTTCTAGAGCACCCAATCTCCTGTACGGAACTGCCTCAATCGTACGTTCTTGTTATAATAACGCGTGACCCTTTGCTGACACTGGGCCACTTTCCGCGAAGCCCCTTCCCTTTTCTCCTCCAGCAGGTCCAAGTTTAAGTAGATCTGCTCGTCGTTTTGTTCCCCAGTGAAATATTCCATTCAATGTGTCCCCACTCCAATTTCTGCCGGGACTACCGCCTCATGTCCAAAACCTAAAGCGAACGAGGATTCCCCTGTGGCGGTTTTATGAGTTGTTCGGTAGGCCCATAATACTCCTGGTAGTTCGTCAACTCAAGCTCTCTTCTTCTCTCCCAATCTAGTTTTCAGGAGCTTCTTTATCACTTTGTTGGCTGCTTCCACTTGTCTATTTGCCTGGGGGTGTGCGGGGGCGCAGAACTTCAGGTCCACCCCCAAATTTTGGCAAAATTCCCTGAAGTTGCTGTTGTCAAATTGCCTCCTATTGTCTGTAATGATGGCATAGGGGATCCCGTATCTGCAGATGATATTCTTCCAAATAAAATCTGTTGTCTTTCTCTTCGTGATTTGGCTGAGGACTCCCACTTCTACCCACTTGGTGAAGTAGTCTACTGCCACAATTGCATGTGTCGCCGCTCCTCGGCCCTTAGGTAACGGACCAATCAAGTCGATTCCCTATTGAGCGAAAGGCCACGGGGATGCCATAGTGATCAACGTTTCTCGGGGTTGTGCAGGAATCTCAAAGAAGCTTTGGCAGGTTTTACAGTTCTTTGCCATCCTTTTCGCATCCTGGTGCATGGTCGGCCAGAACTATCCTTGCCGGAGTACCTTGAAGGCTAAAGTTCTTGCTCCCGATTGATTGCCACATATTCCTTCATGAATCTCCCTCAGTACATAATCTGCCTCCTCCTCGTCTAAACATCTCAAAAGGGGCAAGGTGAACCTCCGGCGGTACAGCACTCCATCTAGTAGCGTGTATCTCGCTGCTCGACATTTTAATTTCCTTGCTTGCCTTTTGTCCTCTGGTAAAACTCAATCGTGGACATATGCGCGAATCGGGTCCATCCAGGATTCTTCAGTGTTTACTCTCATCACTTCTACTTCCTCCCCTATACTTGGTAAGGTCCTTACCTCTAGTGGGACCGACTTAGGTAATTTCGGATCTGCCGTTGCAGCCATTCTAACCAACATATCAGCTCGGTAATTTTCATTCCGGGATATCTGCTTCACCTCTACCTTATTGAAGAGTTCAACCATTTGCTTCGCCTTCTTCAGATAAAGCCCTAATTTCTCTTCCCTTACTTAGAATTGATTGCTGAGCTGGTTACATACTAGCTGGGAATCTGCTCGGATTTCTACTCTTTCTGCCCGTAGTGCATGTGCAAGCCCGAGCCCAGTAATGAAGGCCTCATATTCAGCTTGGTTGTTCGTAAGCTGGAACTCGAACTTTACAGCATAGGACACCTCGACACCTCCTGGGCTTCGTATTATAACTCCTGCCCCGGATCCATGTTCACCCCGTGACCTATCAACTATTACCAGCCATACCCCATTTCTATCCTCCTGCTCTGCTGGTTGTTCCTCTTGGACCTCTTCCCCTGGTTCCACACAATCAACCATAAAATCAGCCAGGGCTTGGGCCTTAATTGCTCCTCGGGGCCTGTAGGATAGATCAAATTCGCTCAGTTCCACGGACCACTTTACTAACCGCCCTGATGCATCTGGTTTTTGGAGCATTTGCCGAAGAGGCTGGTCAGTCATCACAATTATTGGGTGGGCCTGAAAATATGATCGCAGTTTCCGTGCTGCTGTTATTAAGGCCAGTGCCCATTTCTCCATCAAGTGGTACCTAGTTTCTGCATCTACCAGGGCTTTACTAGTGTAATACACGGGGTGTTGCTTCCCTTCTTCTTCTCGGACTAACACCGAGCTGGTAGCCCATTTTGAGATTGCCAAATACAAAAACAGCTGGTCACCTTCCCTCGAGGTTGATAGTAATGGGACATGGGCCAGATACTCATTCAGCTGCCCAAACGCCTCCTCACATTCTAATGTCCACTCCATCTTCCTCCCTTTTTTTATAGTTCGGAAGAAAGGGTGGCATTTATCCGTGGCCCGCGAGATGAATCGGTTCAATGCTGTCACTTTCCCTGTAAGGCTCTGCACCTCCTTAACTGTTCGGGGGGATCTCATTTCTGTTACTGCCCATTTTCTCCGGGTTGGCCTCGATCCCTCGGTGGCTTACTAGGAATCCCAAAAATTTGCCCGAGCTGACCCCAAATGCACATTTCTCCGGGTTTAGCTTCATTTTATACTTCCTCAGCAATTCAAAGGTTTCTTCCAAGTGTCTCACATGATCCCTCGGTTCTCTGGACTTTGTGATCATATCGTCCACATATACTTCCATAGTATGACCGATCAAGGGCTTGAAGATCTTGTTCACCAACCTTTGATAGGTAGTTCCTGCATTTTTCAGGCCAAAAGGCATCACCCTATAGCAAAACAAACCTATGTTAGTTATAAAGGTGGTGTTTTCCTCATCCTGCTCGTTCATGGGAATCTGGTTGTATCCTGAAAAGGCATCCATGAAGCTGAGCAGACTGTGACCCGCTGTTGAGTCCACCAACTGATCTATCTTTGGTAGGGGAAAATTGTCCTTCGGGCATGCCTTATTAAGATCTGTGAAATCCACACACATTCTTCATTTCCCGTTGGCCTTCTTTACCAGCACTACATTGGAAATCCACTCCGGGTACTTGGCCTCCCTTACAAACCCTGCTTTCAACAACTTCTCCACCTCGACGTTTATGGCCTCATACCTTTCCTGGTTAAAACATCTCCTCTTCTGTCTTACCGGCCTCGCACCTTTCTTGATTGCCAACTTGTGGCAAGCTACCCCGCGATCAATTCCTGGCATATCCTCGTGAGACCAGACAAATATATCTGTATGAGACTGTAGGCAATTTACCAGCTCGCCTTTTACTGCCCCAACCAACCCTGATCCGATCTTCACCACTCTGCTCGGGTTGCTTTTGCTTACCGCAACTTCTTTCAGTTTCTCAACAGGTTCTTGGTGACCCTTTTTAGATTCTCCTCGATTATCTAAAGAAGTAACCTGCAGCGTCTCCTTGGCCGCTGTAGCATAACAACTCCTTGTCATCCTCTGGTCACCTTTTACTACGTCAACCACTCCGTTTACTCTGTATTTCAGTGCCAGATAATGTGTAGATACAACACATTGGCTTATCCTCATGAACGGTCTCCCCAATATCATCTGGTAAGGGCTTCTCTCCTCTACCACGACAAAATCCAGCATCATCGTTCTTTCAAACGGCTTTGTCCCCATAGTAATTGGGAGTTCGATGATTCCCATGGGAGTTAGCCGTCCCCCTCTAAATCCCTTTAAAGATGTATTTGTCCGTTCCAATTTTAAGTCTGCAATTCCCATATCATCTAGGGCCGACTTAAACAAGATGTCAACCGAGCTGCCCGTGTCTACCAGTATTCGTCGCAGTTCTGTACCAACCACCATTGCCTTAATCACCAGTGCATCCTCATGAGGATATAAGATACCCTCTTCATCGTCATCTGTCCACATAATGGGAACTTGTCGCAATTTTGCCTTCTTGGCTGCTGGCAAATTGAAAAGAACTTTTTTGCTAGTCATGGCGTATTTCCCATAGTTCTTCCGTGCCCTGTTCGAATCCCCAGCCAAGGTTGACCCTCCTGCTATAACACGGATAATTGGTTGTTCACGTTCCAGACCCCTCTCACCTCCTTCATCCCGCGTGTACTGTGATTCAATAACGGGAGAAACCCCATCTACATATTCATCCAAATAACGGTTTCTCACCAAATCCTCCACCTGAATCTTTAAGTCACGACATTGGCTGATGGTGTGACCGTGAGGGTCGTGGAATTTGCAGAATCTGCTCTTATCCCGTCGGTGAGCAGGTTTCGTTATAGGGGCTAGAGGGTACAATAGGCCTCGTCCCTCGATTCTCTCATACAACTCCTCCATAGGGACTTTTAGCGGGGTGTATTGTCTGTACGTTGGGTTCTGGTCAATCAGCTGGACTGCTCGGCTATCATGAGTATCGTCCCGAGCGGATATTGAAGGTAGCTGACCTGATCGTCCCATTCTGGGGTTGGCTGTATGTAGTGCTCTGGGAGCGTTGTGATAAGGATGGTTAGCCAACTGCCGGAATTCTCGTTGCCGCTCCAGGAATGGGGGGCGCGGGGGCTGAGCCCGATTGTGTTGGACCTGCTGCGGTCTCTGAGCCATAGGATAAGGGCGAGATCGAGCGGATACTGCACCCATCATTGAAGACTCCCCAGCTCGCTTTCTCGACCCGCTCCCATTTGGGGTTCTCCTTTCCTTTCGTCTCAGCTCCTCCAGTTGTTCACTCTTTATCCTTGCCGATTTTTCTTCTTCGATTTCAATGTCTCTCTTTGCCTGCTCATACCCCGCTAAATAATTCTGCACCAGGGGGCTTCTCAGGTTATACCATAGCCGGCCTATCCTCACACCATCCTTTAATCCCCTCAACGCCTGCGGGTGATTGAAAGCTCCTAAATCAAGCACGGCTCGGTGGTATCGCTTTACAAAATCTCGAAGGGGTTCTTGTTCCTCCTGCTTCATCCCCATTAGTTCCATCATATCATCCTCTGGGGCCACCGCTCCTCGGAACTGTTCGGCCAACTCTTGGCACATCTGCTCGTACTCTCTGATACTTCCTCGTAACAGCTTGCGGTACCATTCTCGGGCTCGTCCCTCTAGTGTCAATGGGAACACCCTACACCTCTGAGCTGGTGTTAACCCCTGAACACCCGTCACGTCGTTGAAACGTTCAATATGCACCAGTGGATCACTTCGCCCAGAGTATTTGAGGTCAGAAAAGCGGAAATCTCTTGGGATTACAGTACCCATGATCTCAGTTGATAGTGGAGATCTTCATCTAGCATTATCCTCCAGCTCGGGGGCTTCCTCTTACCCTGTATCTCCTCTATCACTTGCGCTGATCTGCGCACCTCTCCCTCCAATTCTACAGCACGGTCAGGATCACGCGCAGCTATCTGATCTCACTCCTGCTCGGCATTCTGCAATCGCTGTCTGATCTCTCCTTCATCAACACTGGCCCCTCGGCCATCAGCTTCCAGTACCCGCCCGGGGCGAGGTTGGTTCCTCCCTTCATCTACTTGTTCTCCTGGAATCCGACCAGTGCTTCTGTGGGGATGCACCCCATTAGGTTGGTCCGCCAGCGGAGGGATTTCCTCGACTCTACGCCTCCGGAGGCTGGGTTCTGTTCCGACATCATCTCTCCCCACGGGGGTTTCACAATCCCTTCTCCACTCATCTCTCAGCTCATACAGTATGGTCGCGAGAGTCTCCATTTGTTTCTCCATCCGCTCTAATCGATCTTGCATTACCCTCTCCCGGGCTTCATTTGCAATTTCCCTAAGAGTGATTGTCTCCCCAGATTCGTTATCCTCCCTCAAAGCGTCCTTCCTTGGCACATCCATGTCTAATCGTTCACTGCTTCTCCAGTAACTACTGATTCGGTGGTAGCTTTTTATCCAGCTCCCCACAGACGGCGCCAAAATGTTGATGCTTAAATCTGCTCGCCTTTTTACCGACCAGAATCTTTCACCAACGTTTGTGTTATCAACTGTTGCTCGAACCACTGGGGTTGGAATCGCCCTCCTTTCTCTTTCTAGACCTACGTTCACAAAAATGGATCAAAGACGCCGGTGGTTTTGCCGGCGTAAACCCTCCGATGCCTAAGTTAGCTCAAGGTGTTTACGGAAAAACAGTGCAATTTGGATTCAAGAATAGTTTCTAATTTATCCCAAGTTTGTAAGAAAATAGCCTGGTTATAATTTAGCAGTGTTTTCCCTCTCTCAATTTTTCTGTCCCTTTCTTCATCGATTTCTCCTTCTTTTATAGCCGTTATCCCATGTTCCCGCTTAGCCTTCATCCCTCCTTTTTCGGGTGGTGGCCTCTCACAGGACTCTAACTGCTACATTACGAGTAAACGTGGGATCTCGCATCTCTCGCAACGGTTCTGGGAAAAGCGAAACTGCCGTGATTCTGTGGGATCGTGTTCCCGCTTTTATGTCCCTTTCTTCATCGATTTCTCCTTCTTTTATAGATGTTATCCCATGTTCCCGCTTAGCCTTCATCCCTCCTTTTTCGGGTGGTGGCCTCTCACAGGACTCTAACTGCTACATTACGAGTAAACGTGGAATCTCGCATCTCTCGCAACGGTTCTGGGAAAAGCGCAACTGCCGTGATTCTGTGGGATCGTGTTCCCGCTTTTTCGGGAGATGGGTATCGGCTCGGCATACACCTCTGGTCGATACTCGTCTTTGGTCGGACCATATTTGTCCACGTGTTCTGCTCGTACCATTTGGTTGAGGTGATCCATGCCGGGGCGGAAATAGTAGCACGGCCGACCTGGTGCTTTTACTTACTTAACACATTGAGTCTGGAAATCATTTCCCGTCACAATATTTCCAACAGTCCGCAGGGCAGGAGTGAGCATATGGTATCGCTTTATAAAATCTCAAAGGGGTTCTTGTTCCTCCTGCTTCATCCCCATTAGTTCCATCATATCATCCTCTGGGGCCACCGCTCCTCGGAACTGTTCGGCCAACTCTTGGCACATCTGCTCGTACTCTCTGATACTTCCTCGTACCAGCTTGCGGTACCATTCTCGGGCTCGTCCCTCTAGTGTCAATGGGAACACCCTACACCTCTGAGCTGGAGTTAACCCCTGAACACCCGTCACGTCGTTGAAACGTTCAATATGCACAAGTGGATCACTTCGCCCAGAGTATTTGAGGTCGGAGAAGCAGAAATCTCTTGGGATTACAGTACCCATGATCTCAGTTGATAGTGGAGATTCTTCATCTAGCATTATCCTCCAACTCGGGGGCTTTCTCTTACCCTGTATCTCCTCTATCACTTACGCTGATCTGCGCACCTCTCCCTCCAATTCTACAGCACGATCAGGATCATGCACAGCTATCTGATCTCACTCCTGCTCGGCATTCTGTAACCGCTGTCTGAGCTCTCCTTCATCAACACTGGCCCCTCGGCCATCAGCTTCCAGTACCCGCCCGGGGCGAGGTTGGTTCCTCCCTTCATCTACTTGTTCTCCTGGAATCCGACCAGTGCTTCTGTGGGGATGCACCCCATTAGGTTGGTCCGCCGGCGGAGGGATTTCCTCGACTTTACGCCTCCGGAGGCTGGGTTTTGTTCCGACATCATCTCTCCCCACGGGGGTTTCACAATCCCTTCTCCGCTCGTCTCTCAGCTCATACAGTATGGTCGCGAGAGTCTCCATTTGTTTCTCCATCCGCTCTAATCGATCTTGCATTACCCTCTCCCGGGCTTCATTTGCAATTTCCCTAAGAGTGATTGTCTCCCCAGATTCGTTATCCTCCCTCAAAGCGTCCTTCCTTGGCACATCCATGTCGAATCGTTCACTGCTTCTCCAGTAACTACTGATTCGGTGGTAGCTTTTTATCCAGCTCCCCACAAACGGCGCCAAAATGTTGATGCTTAAATCTGCTCGCCTTTTTACCGACTAGAATCTTTCACCAACGTTTGTGTTATCAACTGTTGCTCGAACCACTGGGGTTGGAATCGCCCTCCTTTCTCTTTCTAGACCTACGTTCACAAAAACGGATCAAAGACGCCGGTGGTTTTGCCGGCGTAAACCCTCCGATGCCTAAGTTAGCTCAAGGTGTTTACGGAAAAACAGTGCAATTTGGATTCAAGAATAGTTTCTAATTTATCCCAAGTTTGTAAGAAAATAGCCTGGTTATAATTTAGCAGTGTTTTCCCTCTCTCAATTTTTTTGTCCCTTTCTTCATCGATTTCTCCTTCTTTTATAGATGTTATCCCATGTTCCCGCTTAGCCTTCATCCCTCCTTTTTCGGGTGGTGGCCTCTCACAGGACTCTAACTGCTACATTACGAGTAAACGTGGAATCTCGCATCTCTCGCAACGGTTCTGGGAAAAGCGCAACTGCCGTGATTCTGTGGGATCGTGTTCCCGCTTTTTCGGGAGATGGGTATCGGCTCGGCATACACCTCTGGTCGATACTCGTCTTTGGTCGGACCATATTTGTCCACGTGTTCTGCTCGTACCATTTGGTTGAGGTGATCCATGCCGGGGCGGAAATAGTAGCACGACCGACCTGGTGCTTTTACTTACTTAACACATTGAGTCTGGAAATCATTTCCCATCACAATATTTCCAACAGTCCGCAGGGCAGGAGTGAGCACCGAGGGTGATGGATGGTCAAGGAGCTCAACAAGTCGTGGACAGACACCTGCCTCGATCACAGCTTGAATTTTGTCATTCGTACCATCAGTAAGATAGGAGAGTGACCAGCAGGCATCAGTCAAGACATCTTCATCGTTTGAATGAACAAGCTGCGCAAGCGCCGGAAGAGCTGGCCTCACCTGATCAAAAGGTGGCTCTGGCTTGCCCCTACAGAAATTGGACAATGTCCGTGTGGCATTTCTTAGCATTGAAAGCTTAGCATGCTCATTTAACTCTCCCAGCAATGGAATCAAAGCCCCTTGACTAAGCACAAGATCACGGCATCTAGGTGAGTCACCAGCAACATTTCCCAATGCCCAAACAGCCTGCTCGCGGACATCATCACTTGGAGAAGAAAGTAGCTTCACAAATATTGGAACAGCGCCGCGGTCAATCACCACATTAGTGTTCTCCGAAGTTCCAGAAGCAATGTTTATAAGAACCCAAGCAGCCTCATACTGAAGTTGGGGATAGTCTTCCCTCATAAGAAACTCAACAAAGCGCGGGACAACGCCAGATTGTATGACTTTCTCAATTGGTGGATTCCTGTCAAATGAAAGCAGTTTTCGGAACAGAGTAGTTGCTTCCAGCTGCAAGATATTGTCATCTGACCAAACCCCAGCAACCAACGCGGGAAAGCTTCCCAACTTAGTTTGAGATTGGGGGCAGGAGCAGGAGGAAGAAATTAAGTTAGGGGTTTGGAGTGAGAAAAAGCAAGAGAGAGAAAAAGCTGATTGTTGATAAGTATGTACCTGCTGTATGGTTGTATTAAGGTCGCCCTTCCAAAACCAACATGCTTCGTACCACAGCTGCACTTTGTGTAACTTGGGTGTGCTTAATTCTCCTTCAGAGAAAATCTTCATGTTGGGGCACTTATTCACGAGTAACATTTCTAAAGATGGGAATTTGAAGGCACAATTGCTAGAGCAGAAGCTTGTCAGACTTTCTAAGTATAAAAGCTTCAACTCCTTCAATTTGCTGAAAGCAATGACCTCATCCTTTGCTTCAACATTATCATCTGCCACTATTATTTCTGTTATCATAACGCATGATTGTATCGTCATTTCTCTGAGTCGCACTAGAGTCTTTGCTATTGAGGATGTTAACACGTTTTTCAGTCTTCCGCAATGTGATACCGCTAGAGTTGTAAGATTCTGAAAGGTTGTCGAGGATGGCACTAGATTGATCAAATGCTGACACGATGACACGCGTAGAATAACCAAGTTGTTCGTAATGGAGGACTCTTGTTTCAAAATGTGCTTCAGATCACAACACTTGTTTGCATCTCTTATGATTACCTTCATCCCATTTTCAGCCTTTTCTTTTGAGAACCTCTTAGGATATCCTCCTATTTGGACGACTTTCATGGTGTGAAATCTCTGGAGAAAATCATCAAGTGATAACATAGTAGTTGACTCATCATCAAACTTCACATGAAGGCATTTAAGTTTGCAAAGCAAGTCTTCTGAAAATAAACATGTATTTGTTATTATATGCTTTGCATCTACTATCAATTCTTCCAAATTAGGGAATACCTGAGTAATCGATCAGAACCACAAAAAAAAAAGAAAGGGAACAAGATGGATCAGTTGATGTTCATTCTAACCATTTCACAAAATTAAATACTGTGAACTTATGAGGAAATTTTAAAAAATAGAAGAGAATTATAAGTTATCACTAGCCTATGCAATATATTTATTCAATAAATTTTACCTTTTGTAAAATAATAATAATAATGCACATAATATGCAGAATAATTATGAATGAATGTTATATACTAATCTGTAAGAGAGTTACGCTGCTGACAGCTTGACTTTTTGTAACAAAACGAAGTGATGAAGGCAATGGCAGTATAACTCTAAGCTCTTCAATATAAATTTTGAAGGAACATATATAAAAATTGAAATATCGATTATGAAATTTATGTACGTACCTTTTCTGTCAAGATATTAGTAGTTCTTTTATATCTCATCAAGAATTCAGGACATCGAATTATAATTAATTCCTTTAAGGATGGAAATTCGAGAATATCTACATCTCCTGTGCAGAAATTTCGGAGCTTTTCAAGATCATCCATCTTTAGATATTGTAACTGAGGAAATATTACAATACTATTCTTCCTTTCTTCCTGGATCTCCACAACTATGAATTCTTCCAGGACACGGCAGTTTTCTATCTCAATGCGTTGGAGTCGAACAAAGGTGTTATTACTAACTGTAGAAGATGAAAATAGACATCTTAAATTCATACAGTTGTATAGGGTCAAGTGCGTTAAATTCTGACTACCACAAGACATGACAGCAACATGGCTTTGCCAAATCCTCTCACATTTATTAAATCTAACTCCAAGTTCTCCAACTTCGGTAACGCAACCTGCTCCAAAAAAATTAACTTGCAATTTTGTTGATGGACAAATCAATAAAATTACTCTTTCTCTTGCTATAGTTCTTTTCAGTCTTTCATACAAACAACTATTAATCAAGTTTCCNTCTGACTACCACAAGACATGACAGCAACATGGCTTTGCCAAATCCTCTCAACATTTATTGAATCCAACTCCAAGTTCTCCAACTTCGGTAACGCAACCTGCTCCAAAAAAATTAACTTGCAATTTTGTTGATGGACAAATCAATAAAATTACTCTTTCTCTTGCTATAGTTCTTTTCAGTCTTTCATACAAACAACTATTAATCAAGTTTCCAAATTATTCCTTACAGAATTGACACATGTGTTCCAAAGACATATATTAAAGAAAATGACAAGTCATAATGTGAATCAATTTATTGGTTAATTTTTTTTTAATTTAGTAATCAAAACATATTTAGTATTTCGTAACATGAAGTTTATTACTATTATTAATTCACTTATAGTGTCGAGTATCTTTTCTTTTCTCTGAGAATGTATTTTTTACACTGCACAACACTTCAGACAAAAATTTAGAATAACCAACCTTCTCAACGAAAAGTGCATTGACATTGTCCTTCAAAATGATTTCGTGTGACTGCATAACATCTGTTGATTCCTCCCGTCTCTGTTGACATTGAAGGTGTCTCGATTTTAGGTACAATCTTAATTGTAAGCACAATCTTAATGCCTAGACACAAGATCTTTAAACCTTAGTACAATAAGTTTAGCATTCGGAATGACAATACCAACTATTTTCATATACACGCACATACAAGATCCCAAGTGAAAAGAACCGACCATACCTTTGACTCTGTCGGATTTGGGGGGTGGTTCCAGATATTGAGATGCTTGAGTTGTGAAGGACCGACTTTGGCTAATTCAATAACAAAATAATCGACATCTTGCTCTGTCAATTTAGATAATCCCAGGTCTTCAATCCCCTGTAGTTGCACGATCAGTCCATCCTTCAAGCGAATCTTGGAATCCAGACAGATTTTGAGTTCTCTACGCCAAACGCCGGCGTAATAATAGCCCCCGATATGTATTTTGTACCTTTCGAGCTTCGGGAAGAACAAGCCTCTCGGGAGAGTGTTGACATCTTTGATATGTAATTCTAAAGAGGTCAAATGCTTCAACTCATGAAGGCTAGCATTCTTGACCCCTTCCATCTCCACCTCCCATTTACCAAAGCTATTATAACCTATATACAGTTCTTCTAAATGGGATAAATTTGATAAAACATTTGCTGGAATAACTTCTAGTTCCCTACAATCTCGCAAATCAAGCAACCTTAGCCGAGCCAATTCACTTACTTCTACAGGCAACATCTTAATATTAGAACCTCGTAGGCAAAGAATCTCTAGTATCTTCAAGTCTCGTATAACAGTTATATCAAGCAGTTTGCAATTATCCAAACTCAATGTTCGAAGGTTTGACAGAAGACCAAGTGATGAGGGCAGTGACATTAGATTCGTGTTAGTCAAGTTTATAACTCTGACCTGCATCATCCTCTCGAAAAATTTGTTTGGAATTGTTAATGACGAAGATTCCTGATCAGCGCATATAAAAAGAAGTTTGAGTTGAGGAGATTCCACTACTTCAGGAAGCAAATTAGTCCTGATATCATGTAAGACGATTGAAGTGTAAAGCTTTATTGCACTTTCGTCTGACCATTCCCGGTAACCTTCAACCTGCTCATTTGTCACCGAAAAAACATTTTGTTCGGTAGATGCAATTGATATGGCAACATCGCGAACAACATCATGCATAGAAAACAACTCTTTCTTCTGGCTTATATGGTTAAGCAGCATACAAGAAGCTTTGAGTTTGTGCACCAATGCGTGTACTCGAGCTCGTGCTACTTCCATCTTACTCACACCTTGAAATAAACCCAATCCCATACCATACATTAACAAATCATCAATGGATGCTATTGCTGTATATCCTATTAGCAAAAAGGTGTTCTTGAGCTCCTCCCCTGCCAATTTGTCGTAACTCAACTTTATGGCTTTATATGCAGCTGGCTGTATATTCATAAAATTCGTTGACGAAGGCCTTCTTAGCTGTTCCAATGCATCTCTCCAGGCAAACCTGCACATTCCTTCGCCACATCCCTTGCTACCCATTTCAATTCACTACCTTCAACATAATCGACTGCCATCTTCTTGAACAGATTCCAAGCTTCTTCTTCTCCTAAGGCACCAATTAGGAAATTCTGTTGAGAATCCATCTTCTTTGACAATGTATCTATGCTTCTTGCCGTCAACAGCACTTTACACCCCTTGTGATAATCTCCGTGAGGAATTCCCACCGCCTTCAAATCAAGATTTTCCCAAATGTTATCTAAGATTACAAGGATCCTCTTCTCTTTCTTCAGTCGATCATAAAGTCTTCTTGCCCTACCCGATTCACTCTCCTCAGCAAACTTTAGACCTAGTTTATCTGCGATTTTTCCTTGAATCTTTCTTATGTCTTGACTCTCAGACACCTCAGAGAAAACCACCTGATCGAAGAGCTTGTCATTCTCTGCTCTTCTAGCAACTTCTTTAGCTAGTGTCGTCTTTCCGATGCCGCCCATTTCGTAAATCCCAAGCATGCTGACGTCAGGATTTTTTAATGCATCAATTATTTCATTTAGAATGGACATTCTTGATTCAAAGGCCTCGTAATCTTTGTTAGACATAAGCAAGGTATCTTCCGGAATGATGCTGTGGGAAATATTTGTTGAAAAGTCAGAAGCAAATGCCAACTTTGCAACTGTTAGCATGAAGGCTTTGGAGAAGCAAAATTCAATTCGGTTTTTGTTAGCCGAAAAGAAAGAATGGAAAAAGGGGATGTATTGAAAATAATAATAATTATTTATTATATTTTCAATTATTTTATTCTTTGCATAGTGCCAACATTTTTCCTATAAATAGCTAAGGATTTCATTCATTTGAAATCATCCCAAAATTGTTAAGCTTATAAGTTTCTAAGCTTTTGAGAGAAGTGAGAGAAGTGTGTCTGGGGAATTTATCTTTCCTGCAGAGTGTGAGAGTACTGGGTATATTTGGGTTTCTGAGAAGTGAGATTCGTTACTCAAATATTGTATTCTATTAATTGTTAAATAAACAATTATTCTTTCTTGCCTCCGTGGATGTAGGTTTAATTACCGAACCACGTAAATTCTTGTGTCCTTTATTTTTCTGTGATTATTTGGTGCGCTTGATTCCGCATTCCGCGCACAACAAGTGGTATCAGAGCCGAAGGTTCGTACTTGGGGGGATACGGTACTGTTCACATATACGGTACTATTCCCGTATACGGTACTGTTCACATACGGTACTGTTCACGAATACGGTGGAGACGGCCATTTGTACTTGGGAGACAGTCTATTGTAAGTAGTGTGTATTTTTGCATGTCTAGGAAAGTTCTGTCAACAAAGGCGATAAGAGTCTAAGGATTCTGGTTTTTAATTGGGACCGAGTTCCCGTCCAGTTTCCTGGGAACTTTCCTGGTGCATTTATTCACGCGAAATTAACATCATAGAGACTGTTTTTCAAGTGGAAATAGTTCGTTGAGAAAATGGTAGAAGGTGAAACTTCCAGAATTGGGGAGAGATCTACCGAGACTATTTCAGGAGACACTTCAGGTGGGAGGCGAGATTTGTCAAATCGCTATTCAGCACCTGTTATAGGAGGCCAGAAGATCGATGTTGAAAAGTTTGATGGGAAAATCAACTTCGGCATGTGGAGGCGCGAAGTTATGGATGCCCTTATTCAAATCGATCTCGATGTTGTTCTGAAAAATAAAAGACACTTGTATGATGAAGAAATTTGGGATCGTATGAACGAGAAAGCTTGTGGTCAGATTAGATCTTGTTTGACCAAGGAGGTGAAATACTTGGTGAAAGATGAGGAGTGTGCGGTGACTTTGTGGCGTACATTGGAGGAGAAGTACCTGCTGAAAAGTCCTGAAAATCGTCTTCATGCAATGAGCCAAGTATATGGCTTTCGAATGAAGTCTGGGGTGTCAATGCACGATCATGTTTCAAGATTTGAAAAGTTACTTGCTGATTTGAAGAATCTTGATGAAGATATTAAAGATGAAGTCAAGGCTATGATTCTGTTACACTCACTACCAGAGGAATATAGCCATTTTGTGACTACTTTGATATATGGGAAGAGTGTGATCGTCTTTAAAGATGTTTGCACAGCATTGACTAACTTGGAGATTCGGAATAATAATAAAAATTCTGAACGAGCATCGTCTGAAGCTTTGGTGAGCAGAGATTGGGCGATGGAGAAAAAGAAAAAGGGTGGTGCAAAGAATTCTCGATCCAAATCGAGAAGCAGAAATATAGCTCGAGATGAGTGTGCTTTTTGTCATGAAAAAGGCCATTGGATGAAAGATTGTCCAAAGGCTCAAAAGAGAGATGGGAAGAAACCAGCAGCGGCAAACATAGCACAGAAAGATGAGGGCTCTGATTATTCACTAAGTATTACTCCTGCAGCATACGTGGCTAGTTCGAGCGAGTGGATACTTGATACTGGAGCAACCTATCATTTGTGTCCCATTAAGGAATGGTTTACGGATTTCAACGTATTGGAATCTGGTGCAGTTATGATGGGGAATGATCAACCTTGTCGCACAATGGGGATAGGAACAATTCGGCTCAAAATGTTTGATGGAATGGTCAGAGAACTCAAAGAGGTTAGATTTGTTCCAGCTTTAAAGAAAAATCTAATTTCTGTGGGTGCTTTAGAAGCTAAAGGCTACAAGGTTACCATTGAAGATGGTATAATGAAGTTTACACATGGGGCTATGGTGACTCTGCAAGGGGTTCAGCGTCACAATCTGTACTATTTGAAGGGAGGTACAACTGATGAAGCAAATGTTGTTGAGGCGTACAGTGACACCACCAAGCTATGGCATGTACGACTGGGACATGCTGGAGAGAAGTCTTTGCAAACTCTGATGAG
>MKYO02029634.1:47435-71664 GCA_002013955.2 Citrus medica
AATGTGGATCCTTTTGAGGATCATGTGAGGGTTTGTTGGTAGTCGGCTCAGATTTGGCTAAATCTTCGCCGAGGTGGAGAATTGTTGAAAAGTCAGAAGCAAATGCCAACTTTGCAACTGTTAGCATGAAGGCTTTGGAGAAGCAAAATTCAATTTGGTTTTTGTTAGCCGAAAAGAAAGAATGGAAAAAGGGGATGTATTGAAAATAATAATTATTATTTATTATATTTTCAATTATTTTATTCTTTGCATAGTGCCAACATTTTTCCTATAAATAGCTAAGGATTTCATTCATTTGAAATCATCCCAAAATTGTTAAGCTTATAAGTTTCTAAGCTTTTGAGAGAAGTGAGAGAAGTGTGTCTGGGGAATTTATCTTTCTTGCAGAGTGTGAGAGTACTGAGTATATTTGGGTTTCTGGGAAGTGAGATTCGTTACTCAAATATTGTATTCTATTAATTGTTAAATAAACAATTATTCTTTCTTGCCTTCGTGGATGTAGGTTTAATTACCGAACCACGTAAATTCTTGTGTCCTTTATTTTTCAGTAATTATTTGGTGTGCTTGATTCCGCATTCCGCACACAACAATATTATCAAATCTTCCAGCTTCCCGGACTTTGACAATAGCCTCCGTCAGCCTCACTGCTTCCTTGCTAAGCCGAAGGCGGGTCTTCAAATTAGGACACAACCCCTTGAAACAATGCTTATTCGCAGCGGCTTCATCGTTTGTAAATTTATCTGGCTCTTCAATGACATTGTTGGACCTTGCAAGCCAATTCTTAACTATCTCTTCAATCTCTTCCCCTTTTCTTTCAGCCTCATCAACCTTATGCTGTGTACTCATCCTCTCAGACTTCAGACTCTCAACTTCAGTCCTGAGAATCTGTAAGTTGCTAGCGTACTTGCTCTCACGCAAATAGCTAATTTGGCGATATGCTGGAGGAGCCAAGCACTTTATAACTTCTACAACAATAGTAACAATGAGTTCTGCCATTTTATTGAAACTTTTTCTTTTCTCTTTTCTTTTTCTTTCAGAATTTTGAAAAATCAATTTACTCGATAGGAAGCAAACTGAGTGACTGCACACAAGTGACTATAAAATGATGAAGCAGTGAGTAGATATAGAATGAAACAGAGACAGAAGCAGGACAAGCATATAGAGAGAGAACACGGAACAGAGCAAAATCAAATAACAGGATTGTAGATTACAACAAACAGGGGCCAAGAATTGTTGAGATCAGAAGATTGAAAATTCAAAAGAGTCGATGGCAAAAGCGGAATAAGAAAACAACAATTAACACAGTAAACAGAAGCAAATTGTGTCTGTGTTTAAAAGATGGAAATAGTAAGGAAAGGGTTTGTTTGATGTTGGGAATAAATGCAATTACAAAGAATGACAGATATTAAAAAATGATTTTAATAGTGGAGGAGTGGTTGAAGAATAATGAGATTAAAAGTTCAAAAGAGTTGATGGCAAAAAGCTGAATAACAAACAAAACAACAAACAGTGAGCACAGTGTAAATAAGGAAAGGATTTTGTTGATCGCAATGAATGAATGACTGATATTGAGCGATAATGGTTTGCCAAAAGTTCTAAAGAGCGACGCTCCACAAATTCAACAAGTCAAGAAAGGAACAAAATTTGAAAGTGACCCATTTTATTTTTGAACTGCATGCTACGCTGCAAAACCAAAGTCCCTTGGCTAATTTAATTTAGAATCGATGAAAAAGAATGAAGAAATAAAGATAAAGGACGAGAAGGCGATAGCTTTAATTATGATTATTTGTTACGCAAGTGATGATAGACCAAGTATAAATGTTAAAATACAGAACAGAATGTTTCTGATGTCAGCTGGTACCTAAAATCCTGAATATTAAAATCGACAAACGAGAATAATGGTTTACTGAAAGTTGAAGGAGTGACATTCCTTTCTGCTCATTGAAGTAAATCCATGGATAATAATGCTGATTCCAACATGTATAATTTAATGTTAATTAAAGTAAAAGCGATGATCATATTCATTTTTCTAAATATGCTTTGATTAAAGTTGTTGTGTTGGATATACATATAGCAATCTTTGGTAAAGTTCCAGAAACGCGAATCTTTTAATTGTTCATTCCTTCCTTCTTAGAAAAAGTTAACAGCGAAGATGAAGCAATGCTATAACAGGGTTTAATTTCTTGCAAGCATTTCACCAGAAACGTGGTATGCATAAGTGGTCAATTGCCAAAACAATTGACGAACATTCACTTCTAGAGAAGCAAATTATTGTTTCTAGAAATAATAATTAGCCAAAAGAAGTTCATGTATTTTTTTCCCTTTTAAGGTTCAAGACAATTCTAATTCGAAGGCATTCGAACCTTGCGTGGCATGAACTGCTAATTTTCTGCACAATTAATCAAACTAATGACACAGTCAAAGTACAAAATATATGTTATTGCATTTGTTTGGTCATATATCTGTTACGAAAGTAGAGATTATCGCTATCCCAATAAGAAAACAGTAATGATATATTTATTACAATTAGTAGTACAATTAGTACACTATCATTATATGATAAAAAAAAAAAAAAATTCACTACAAGATAGAAGAAAATTAGCCTATAAGGCAAAACTTTTTTTGTTGCTTTCCGATTTTGTACTAATCATTGTACATATATCATTATTCATAAGAAAATAACGTACAACAATGAAGGGACTATACAGAGGTAAAAATGTTTTTTGTTTTTTTTCACTCTTTTTAATAAAAATAAGGTGTTTAGTTAAGGGTTATTTTGGCGTTTGGAAGGGTATGCGAAGTAAAAGAGTATATGATAGAGTGGAAACAGCCACACCTTCAGCATAATATTTTTGTTATGCTAGTAATGATAGACCAAGTATAAATGTTGAAATACAGAACAGAATATTTGTGATGTCAGTTGGTACCTAAAATCCTGAATACTTGAGTGGTTAAAAAACAAAATTAAATATTAAAATCTACAGAGGAGAATAATAGTTTGCTAAAAGTTCAAGGAGAGAAATTCCTTTCCGCTCATTGAAGAAAATCCAGGAACAATAATGCTGATTCAACCATGTATAATTTAATCTTAATTAAAGTTAAAGCCATCATACTCGCAAATATGCTTCGATTAAAGCTGTTGTGTTGAATGTACATATAATAATCATTGGTAAGGTTTCCGAAATGTGAATCTTTAAATGTTCCATTTCTTCACTTTGAGGAAAAGTTAATCGTGGAAGACGAAGCAAAGATATTTCAGTGTTTAATTTCTTGCGAGCACTTCACCAAGTACTTGGTATGCATAATCAAAGTTTATTTAACCAGTTTGTAACGTTTGGTAACAGAGAAAGAGTAAAAGAAAGTTAAGCATTGAAAGAAAATTTTCAGATCAGATGATCATGATCATTTTCATTACATATTAAATCTAATTACAAGTCCTTTTATAACAGTCTCTGGAACATTCTACAAACATCAAAATCATATGCTTGAGCTAAAGTTAATTACAAGTAACCGTGCTAACAAACTGTTAACTGAATAACAAATTCATAACAAACTTGCTGCCCAGACTGCCAGATCACCAGTTTAGTTATCTAACAAACTTAACGAACTGAAGCATATAAAGAATGGTCAATCATACTTGCCAAAAAAATTGATGAACATTCACTTCTAAAGAAGCAAATTAATGTTTGTAAAAATCATAATTAGCCAAAGAAAGTTCATGTGTTTTTTTTTTCTTTTCAGATTCAAGACAATTCTTCAAAGATGAAATCAGCTTTTATTGATACGTTCGACAAAGATGAAATCAGTTTTTATTGTTGTATATGTGTTTTGAAGATGGAGATGATCGCTATGCCAAAAAAAAAAAAAAATCAGTAATGGTATATGCGTTTGGTTGGTCTCTTATGGATTTTGTACACCATTACTACTGGGTAAAAAAAAAAAAAATTTACTACAAAACAAAAGAAAATTACACGATAAGACAAACTATTTTTGGTCTCTTATGGATTTTGTACTAATTATTATACTAATTTTCAATATTCATAAGAAAATAATTGTAACAAAGACTTGGTGAGAATACGTGATGCCCGTAATGCAAGCACGTGAGGACCCAAATGAGGAATTCCAAAAGTTGGACACTTCCAAACGCAGCGTTTTGGTTCTGGTCTTGAATATTGATTCATCAACAACAACTATCATTCCATCTTTTTTTTTTTTAAGTCCATAAACTATATATTTTGAGTAATGATACAGCCACAAACTCTTGTACAAACTTATTTTGTACAAATTGATATGACATGATAAGATTGGTTGAATTAAATATCACTTGGCCCACATGATTTGTTTTTATTAATTTATATTTTCATTCAACCAATGAATTAATGCCACGTCAGTTTGTACAAAATAAATTTGTACAAGAGTTTGTAACTGTATCATTACTCATATATTTCCATTCATTATATCATAAGAATACAATGATTTACAATATCAAATTCAAGTGACAATCAATAAAAAACTGAAGTCAATGTATACGAAACACCAAAACAATGAAATTGTTACAGTTTGAAAAAATAAAAATTTGTACAAATTAAACAATTTGAAAATACATTTCAACGAATATCTCTTGATCAATTGGTAAATTAACAAATATCTGCTGATGTTTTAAGACTGTTGTTGTATGGTTTTATTAAGGTCACACTCTCAAGTCGAATGTCCTCTATCAACCCTGTTCAGTGTTACTTTGTGCAATTTGGGTGTGCTAAATTATCCTCCACAGAAAATCTTCATATTGGGGGCAACCATTCATCACTAATCTCAGATTCACAAGCAGGTTCTCCTCGTAGCCCTTCTAACCGAGCAGAACAACGCCTTATAAGACTTTTTCTCCATAGACTCCTGCGTACACAGAAATTGGTCACTGACTAATTTTGTGATGTCAGTTGGTACCTAAAATCCCGAATATCTGAGTGGTTAAAAAACAAAATTTAATTTTAAATTCTACAGAGGAGAATAATAGTTTGCTAAAAGTTCAAGGAGAGAAATTCCTTTCCTCTCATTGAAGAAAATCCAGGAACAATAATGCTGATTCAAGCATGTATAATTTAATGTTAATTAAAGCCATCATATTAGTAAATATGTTTCGATTAAAGCTGTTGTGTTGAATGTATATATAATAATCATTGGTAAGGTTTCCGAAATGTGAATCTTGAAATGTTCCATTTCTTCACTCTGAGGAAAAGTTAAACGTGGAAGACGAAGCAATGGCATAACAGTGTTTAATTTCTTGCGAGCATTTCACCAAATACTTGGTACGCAAAATCAAAGTTTATTTAACCTGTCTGTGGCACGAATTGCTAATTTTCTGCACAATTAATCAAATCCACTACAAAGTACAAAATATGTGATTGCATTTGTTTTGTTATATATGTGTTTTGAAAATGGAGATGATCGCTATGCCAATTAAAAAAAAACAGTAATGATATACTTACTACAATTAATATTGCAGTTAGTAGTTAGTACACCATTACTACTGGGTTAAAAAAAACAATTTACTACAAAACAAAAGAAAATTACACGACAAGACAAATTATTTTTGGTCTCTTATAGATTTTGTACTAATTATTAAACTAATTATCAATATTCATGAGAAAATAATGTACAACAATGAAGGGACCATGCAGAGGTAAAAAAAGTTATTTTATTATTTTAATAAAAGTAAAACATTTAGCTAAGATTTATTTTGGTATTTGGAAGGATGTACAAAGCAAAAAAGAATATGAAAAAGTGCAAAAAAACAAAGGACACCCTCCATGATAATATAATGAGTTGAACTATTTTTTTAAATCTAGTTAAAAAATTAGCTTAATTGTAAATAAAGTGAAAAGAGTTAGGATGATTGTCAATGTCAATATTAAAATTTAAAATTTAATCTTGACAATTCATTTGACTAGAAGAGATTGAGAGAGAAAAAAAAACTAAAGAGAAGATCTTTACCCCATGAATAAACATGGTCAGAATACGAACTTAATTGACCTTTGACTTGGTCAGAGTACGTGATGCAAACACGTGAGGACCCAAATGAGGAATTCCAAAAGCAAACGCAGCGTTTTTTTTTTTTTTTTTCTGGTCTTGAATATTGATTCATCAACAACAAATATCATGCCTACTTGGGGGGGAAAAGAAAAAAAACACTATAAACTATATCTTTTCCATTCATTATATCAGAAGAATACAATGATTAACAATATCAAATTCAAGTGACAATCAATAAAAACTGAAGCCAATATATACACAAAACTAAAACAATGAAATTGTTACAGTTTGACAAAATAAAAAATCATACAAATTAAACAAACTGAAAAAAAAGAAAAAAAAGAAATTGTACATTTCAATCAATATCTCTTAATTAATAGTTAGTAAATCAACGAATATGTACCTTTTGTTTTAAGACTTCTTTTGTATGGCTTATTGAGGTCACACTTCCAAGTCCAATGTCCTTTAGGCTTTATCAACGCAGTTCAACGTTACTTTGTCCAATTTGGGTTTTTGTTCAATTCTCCTCCACAGAAATCTTCACACTGGGCCTGGGGCAACCATCCATCACTAATCTTTCCAAAGATGGGAATTTGAAGGCATAATTGCCATAGCAGAAGCTTGTCAGACTTTTTAAGTCTAAAACACACGTACATTCATTCAGATTAAAATTGGAGTTATACATCTGAAAGCTAAAAAGCACAGAAATAGAGCAACTAATAACACAGAAACAGAACCTCAGATACAAGAAGTGGAACATTGAACAATTGACTAGTTAGGAAGCAAACTGACATTGAGAGATTAAACACAAGTGAAGTGACTACAACAATCTAGGATAGAGAAAAGTTAAAAAAAGAAAAGAAAAGAAAATTACAAGAGTCAGTACAGAACAGAACAAAACAGAGACAACAGCAGGACAATTAGATAGGGAGCAGAGCAATTGTAAAAAACAAGCTGGAGATCAAAGGATGCCAAGTGCTGTTGAGATTAAAAGATTGAAAGTTCAAAAGAGTTTATGGCAAAAACTGCGAAACAAACTGCCCAATGGTGAGCACAATAAACAGGAGCGAATTGTAATTGAGATCAAAGGATGTAAACCAGGGAAGGACTTTGTTGATTGTAATGAATGAATGATACTAAACGACGATGGTTTTTGCCAAAAGTGTTAAGAATGACATTCCACAAATTCAAGAAGTCAATAAAGCAACGAAAGTTGAAAGTGACCCATTTTGTTTTTTGATGTGTTGTGCTATAACTGCATATCTCTAGGCGCTGGAGCTGCTGAGAGCTTCTGATCGCAGAAGCTGAAAATATATATTTCAATTTCTGAATCAATCGTGTTAGACTTTGAAAACGAGAAAACACATCTGGAAGTTGATTATCCCAAATCTTTTCAACATTAATTTTGTACAGCTCCATGTTGGCCAAGAGAAGCAGAAAATAAAGTGGATAAATTGCTTCTCATGAAAGTGCTCTACACAATGTTGCTTTGGGAGTACCAAGTACCTGCTCTGTTTGGCATTTCACATTCAGTATTTGTAAATGTGCAAAGACAATCTATTGAGTCTGAGATTTTTTTTTTTTAAACCAAATGTAATAATATTAATCAACGTCGTTAGAACTCATAACCTCTTATATCAACTTTAGAACCGTAAACTTAGATATCTAAGTCCATAACATGATTGATCTATTTCAAGCCCGAAGTTTTTTTTAAATTTTTTTTGGAAAAAAATGGATATTTTTTAATAGTTGATAAAAGAATAATTTTTTAATTTTTTCAGTAACCTTTTAGATTAGACGTTAGTCATAAATTGGTTCATTTAACATAAAAAAGACTAATGCATTTAGAAAATAAAAATAAAATTAACAACCAAAACACTGAGCATTCCAATGCATTTTAACTCAAGGCACGCACGCACAAGCATGATTACTGATTCACACATGCATCTTTAATTAATTAACTAAAATATGGCACTTGAAAAGTCTTTGGGGGTGCCTACAAATTGAAATTCGGTAACCCAATTAATGCTAAGAAATTAATCTGGCTACCGTATATCCTGCAACGACATGGATAAAGGACTGTTCCACCATTCAACCTGAAATCATCGAGTGAAAGAAACAAGATAATGAGCGTTGTTATAAATCTGAAAGCCGACTCGAAGTAATAATAATAATAATAACAATTAATAGACCTTACCATTGGTTATCACATTACTGCCCAGTGCATCTTCCTCCTCATTCCCTGCATGCGACAAACCGGGCTGAGGACCAACCACACGGCCACACCAGTATGTCGCGAGAATCTTTACTGACTTCTCATGGATCTCGAAGTTATCATGACTTTGCAGATTTTCTATCTTTTCTATTCCCTCGGCCTCTTCAATCAACTGGGCAAACTGATTAACATCTCCAATGTCTGTGTCCGTATTCTTTTCGGCTTCCCCGACCTGCAAAATGTTCTCTAATGCTTTTAGGCAAACAGTGACGATCTCTGGATCAGAGCATAGAAGGAGATCACACAATGGTTTTATACACCCCTCTCTCACGAGGTACTTGATTTGCTCATGAGTGCCACCAAAGGTGGCATTTGAAATTGCCCATGCAGCCTCCTTCTTTATATAAAATACAGCATTTTGAAGCAGATTGACAAGGAGACCAACTAAGCCAGCATCAATTACCGCCTGAATCTGTTCCCTGTTTCCAGCTGTGATATTTGAAATAATCCAACATAATATCTTCTTGATGCTCTCTTCATGATTATGGACCAACATGTCCAAAAGGCACGGCAGTGCACCACAGTTAATTATATACTGAGTCTGGAAATCGTCCCCTCTCACAATATTTCCAATAGTCCGCAGGGCAGGAGTGAGCAATGAGGATGATGAATGACCAAGGAGCTCGACAAGTTGTGGACAGACACCTGCCTCGATCACAGCTTGAATTTTGTCATTCGTACCATCAGAAAGATAGGAGAGTGCCCAGCAGGCGTCACTCAGGACCTCTTCATCATTTGAATGAATAAGCTGTGCAAGTGCCGGAAGAGCTGGCCTTACTTGATCAAATATTGGTTGTGGCTTGCCCCTGCAGAAATTGGACAATGTCCATGTGGCAATTCTTAGCATTGAAAGGTTAGCATTCTCATTTAATTGTGCCAGCAATGGAATTAAATAAGATTTCCCAATGCCCAAACAGCCTGCTCACGGACATCATCACTTGGAGAAGCAAGTAGCTTCACAAATATTGGAACAGCACCATCGTCAATCACCACATTAGTGTTCATCGAAGTTCTAGAAGCAATGTTTGTAAGAGCCCAAGCAGCCTCATATTGAAGTTGCGGATAGTCTTCCCTCATAAGGAACTCAACAAAGCGCGGGACAACGCCAGCTTGTATGACATCCTCAATTCGTGGACTCCTCTCAATCGAAAGTAGTATTTGGAACTGAGTAGTTGCTTCCAGCTGGAAGCTATTGTCATCTGACCAAACCCCAGCAACCATCGCGGGCAAAATTTCCAACTTAGTATGGAGAATGATACTGGGGGCAAGAGCAGAAGGAAGAAATGACTGGGATTGGAGACCTTCTCGTCGCTTCTTGATGAAGCTTTCCCTTTTAAGATTTACCTGTTGTATGGTTGTATTAAGGTCGTCCTTCCATGCCGAATGTTCTTTATCCCACGTCTTAAGCTGCACTTTGTACAACATGGGTGCGCTTAATTCTCCTCTTGAGAAAATCATCATATTGTGACAATCATCCACCACTAATATTTCAAGAGATGGGAATTTGATGGCACAACTGCCAGAGCAAAAGCTTGTCAGACTTTTCAAATAAGAAAGCGTCAACTTCTTCAATTCGTTGAAAACAATAAGCTCATCTTTTGCTGCATCATCATCATCTGCCACAATTTCTGTTATCATATTGCATCCACTTATTTGCATTTCTCTGAGTCTCACCAGAGTCTTTGCTGCTGAGGATGTTAATACATTTTTCAATCCTTTGCAATATGATACCACCAAAGTTGTTAAATTTTGAAAGGATGACGAAGATGGCACTAGATTAATCAAATGGCTGCACTCGGATATCTTCAGCTGTTCCAAATTGTCCGCAATGGGGGACTCTTGTTTCAAGAAGTGCTTCAAATCATAACACTTGTTTACTTCTCTTACGATTACCTTCATCCCATTTTCAACCGTTTCTTTTGCCTCCCAACCATAACTTCCTCCTCCTATACAGAGAACTTTGATGGTGTGAAATCTCCGAAGGAAATCATCAAGTGAGAAAATAGTAGTCGACTCATCACCAAACTCAGCTTCAAGACATTTAAGTTTGCAAAGCAAGTCCTCTGGAAACAGACTATTATTTGTTGCTATGTGCTTCGCATCAGCTCTCAATTCTTCCAAATTGGGGAATAACTGGGTGATCAATCATAACCCAAAAATAAAAAAATAAAATGCATGGATTATTTGATATATTTATATCAAAGAAATTTAACAAAATAGAAGAGAATGAATTTGAACTTAATTACCACTAGCTAATACAAAATATTTATCCAATAAATTTTAACCTTTTAGAAAATAATAACTTTTTATTCGTAAAAAATTAACCAAGTCGTGAAGGCAATGGAAATATAACTTTAAGCTCTACAAGAATTGAAAAATTGATTATATAATTCCTTTACGTACCTTTTCTGCCAAGTCACTAGTAGTTCTTTTATGGCTCACCATGAATTCAGGACATCTAGATATCCATAACTTTCTCAAGGATGGAAATGTAATAATATGTACATCTCTTGTGCAGAAGCGTGTGAGTTTTTCAAGATCATGCAGCTTTAAATATTGTAATTGAGGAAACATTACAATATTATTATTCCATTTTTCTTGGTCCACGATTATTATCTCTTCCAAGACAGGGCAACCCCATATCTCAAGGTGCTGCAGTCGAACAAAGATGCTATTGCTAACGATAGAAGATGAAAATAGACATCTTAAATTCCTACACTTGTATAGGATCAAGTGTACTAAATTCTGAACACCACAAGATAGGGCTGAAACTTGGTTTTGCCAAATCCTCTCAACATTTATTGAACGCAACTCCAACTTCTCCAACTTTGGTAACGCAACCTACTCGATCAAAATAATTTCTTGTTAACTACAAGTAATAATCATTTCTGCAGATGGACAAATCAATAAACTTATTAATCTCTTTCTCATGTTATAGCTCTCTTGAGTCTTTCATACAAACAAGCACTAATCAAGTTTTCAAATTATTCGTTGCTAATTTACATATATTCTAAGGACACATATTAAATAATCAAGTTTTCAAACAAGCACTAATCTCTCTCATGTTATAATTTGCATTTTTCTTGAGTCTTCATAGATGTGAATCAATAACTATTAGTCAATAAATTTTTCTATTTAATAATTACAACATACTTAGTAATTTCTAGCAGATTTTTTATTATTATCACTAATTCAATTCGTGTCTACAGTACCTTTTCTTTCCTCTGAGAATGTATTCGCTGCACGCTACAACACTTGTGGGATGAAAAATTTAGAATAATATATAATTATTAATTACTCTTGCATATTTTCTAACAAACGAGAATAACAAAGAACAAAAATACAAAAATCATAGAGAATTAATGAGACTATTGGGTTAATAATAACCTACCTTCTCAATGAAAAGTGATTTAGCAATACTGATATTGTCCGCCAAAATGATTTCGTTTGACGGAATATCATATGACGACTTCTCCTGTCTCTATTGACATTGAAGCCATCTTGAGTTTAGCTTATAAACTTAATTATGAGCGATCTTAATGCATATTGACTTAAGATATTCAAAAATTAGTACAATTTAATTTAGCACTAGATCCAAATCTGATATGTTAGATTTGATAATCAATAAATTTTTTAATAAAAAATTTAATTGAGTTAATTTGACCAAAATATGAAAAATTAAACTTGTGCATTAAGTAAATAGTGAATATTCTCTAAATATGATCATTTTAAGAGTGCCGAAAATATAGGAAGATTAATTTCACATTTTTTTATATGACTATTGCGAATTTTTTATCCAATAGGGGATCCCTAACTTTATTAAATTTAGGAACAAGATAAAAATAAAATAAAAAAACACCAATTCCAATACACTACATGACAAAATATAGTGTATTGGAGTTTATATTTTATATTTTAGTTTATTCCTGATTTAATATATCCCTTATAAAACCCCTCTCTTGAAGTACCCCATAAAAAATATTAAAAATTATAATAAATCTAATAGCACAACAACAATTCCAAAACTACCCTCCACATATATTCCTCTACTTTTTCTTTTTCTTTCTAATAAATTCGCGAGGGCTAGGATCAGTACCTCCACCTCTTACTTGCTGTCAAGATTAGTTTAATTAGAACAAAAAACACATATCTAGAAAATTTTAATTTTTCATTCAAGTTAAATTTTTAAACTTTATATAGGTTTTTATCAAGATTTTTGAGGGGTGTGAAAAGCTTCACTCGTGTATACCCAATAGACCACAATGTGTTTTCTCGTATATTTTGTAATTCTACTAATTGGCTTAAATTGAATTGTAAAAAATAATGCCATTAGAAGAAAACAGACAATAGATGATAGACAATTTGTGACAGATTTTAGACAAAATATCTTAAATCATAGCACTATGAAGGATTTGTAATAGAAATTTCAATCTATCACAGATCAATGATAGTTTTGTAATATAAATATTTTTTATCATGAATATATGATGGTTTTGTGATAGAATTATTGTTTATCACGAATTTATGATAGAATTATGATGAAAATTTGATCTACCAAGAAATTGTGATAGAATAATGATTTTGACCACATTTGACTCAAATTTGATGTATTATTTTATTTAAGAAAACCAAAGGTACATTTTAATAATTGAAAAAAAAAACGCTAGCCAAATGCTACCGTTTTGGTACTTAACACTCCTTTTCTTTTTCTTCTCTAAGTGTTAAACACTCACACACTTGGAAATCAAAATCCATGAAAGCTGCATTTGTAGCTCGTTTCTCCTTGCGAGAATTCTTAATCCCCAAGTTCGCTGGTTAATCATTTTCTTTATTGCTTTAACTTTTGTTTTAGAAAACTTGTTTGATGTGAATGGCCTTGGTCTAGTTGAAATAAAGAATTAAATCCACAAAGATTGTGAATCTTGTATCTTTCATAGTTTTTTTTCTTTAATTAGCTTGAACTAGAAAGAACTAAATTGTTTTATGTATGTTTGAGTTTTGTTGATGCTATTTTTTCCTCTAGGCAACTCGATAATTCTGAAATTGAAATGTTGAAGGGATTATTAGTAAATATTGTTGAGAATTTAGAATCTAGTGTTGTGTGGTTTTTTATGACGTTTGACCAAAGTGGGATAAATGCTCTTGCTACACATTTGGTCCTCCGATTATGAAGTGCTTCATTTTACATAACGTAGTGCCATTAATGATTTTGTTCAAGGCAGCCGTATTGGATTATTTTAGAAATTTATTATTAGGTATTTGAATAAATGGTTAGATATATATCTTTTGCTTGAACTCTGTGAATTTTTATTTCATGTCTTATTATATTTTCTTGATGTTTTCATGGGTTTCATTAAGTTATAATCTTTCTAATGCTTCGCTTTTTTCTATTTTAGAACTAGTTTTGAGATGGATACCCCTATTGCAAACGGCATAATTTGATTGCTGCTACATATACTTCATTTGTGAAAATGGTTTTCTAATTTTTATGTGATGGCTTCCGGTAAAATTGCTGATTTAAAATATAGCGAAGACAAAGTTCTTATGAGAATTGAATCGATGATAACATATTTTGGCATTATAGTAGCATGTGATGAGCTTTTTTTCTCCTTTCCTTAAATTAGGCAATTGAACTGTCAATTTTGCTTTCTTTTAGATTCTATATTCTCTTTTTCTTTGGAGGTACAATGGATGTTTTCATTTGGATAGTTCAGCTTATGAAAAAACAGCTCTGTGCAATTATTAGACTATAAACTATTATTAAGGTATGCATGTTTGTTCATAGTTACACTAGTTACTGCTCTAATTCTTTTCTTGGGCAGGAATAAGATGCAGAGTTATGGGACTCGGAGTTTAGAGACTAGTTTCTTGAGGCCAACAATTGCAGGCTATTTAAGATAAGTTGTGAAATTTTGGATTGTTGTAGTTTGAATACTTCAATGGTGTGGATTGTATGGTTAAATGGATATCCAGGTTGTATTAATTGGGGTTTTTAATTTTTTGTATCATATTTAATATTTATTTTAGATTTATAAATTTATTCTAGAAACAAATTTATAGAATTTGAGAATTCTAATAGCAGCAGGATCAACGACGACGACGATGTTAATATTAATTCCATACAAATAATGATAACAATGTAATTCAAAATACTAATGCTTTTAATTAATTTTAATATTGAAATAATATCAATTTTCAGCCAAAAATTTCAAAAAAATTCCAATAATTTAAATAATTTTAATTTCCCATTAAAAGATTGAGTAACATATATATGACTGTGAAAAACTGTCATGAATTCATGATGGAAAATATTCTATCATAAATTAATGATATTGATATAGATGACGGATAAATTATCTGCAATGCACTCTCTTTTATGATAGTTATTTACTGTCATCTATTGTCTATTTTCTTGAAGTGTGCTTTTGTAAGTAACATCATATATTAGAAATCAGTCCACGATCTTGTTTTTAAAGTCCAAAAAAGATATTATGTGATATGGTGTAATTATGTGGCGTAACAGTTTTCCCAAACTTTAAGAAAGTTCAGAATCCTAGATCAGACGAGTACTCCATCATATATACTCCAATAAATTCTTAGCAACACATCTTTTTTATTTCAAGTCTATATCGAAAGGATTTGATTTAATTAAATGCAATATAATATAAAATCTAATAATTTTTTTTAGTTACTAGTTCATGCTTATAATAATGTTCGAAATTAATAGATGAAAGAAAAATATTATTTTTTTAAATTTAATTCATATATTCTAAATCATAATTTATATAAAAAAATCGCTGGAAAGAAATGAAACTTTTTTTAAAAAATATATGTAATGGGTATCATTTGAAAAAAAAAAATTGCATGATTACAATTATTATAAGCTCATTCAATGGCTAGTTTCATCATTATAACAACCGAAACACTCCAGAAATCCAATGCATTTAACACCTCCATCCCATTTTCAACCTTTTCATGTGACAGCCATTTATCATATCCTTCTATTTGGAGAACTTTCATGGTAGGATATCTCTTGAGGAAATCATCGAGTGATAAAATAGGAGTCCACTCATCAGCAAACTCCACATTAGGACATTTTAAGTTTACATAGCTAGTCTTCCGAAAATAGACATTTATTTGATCAATCAGAACAAAAAAAAATTGCAAAATGGATTAGTTGATGTTCTTTCTAACAATTTCACAAAATTAGTATTGTAATTTTTAGAGGGAATTTAACAAAAAAGAAAAGAATTAGAAGCTACGGCTAGCAAAAACAATATATTTATCCAAAAAAAACTACCTTTTAGAAAATAATAACAATACACCTAACATGCAGAAAGTATATATATAAGAATTGAATAATTAATTATAAATTTCATATACGTACCTTTTCTGTCAAGTCATCTCAAACAGAGGCCAAGTATTGTTGAGATCAGAGGATTGATAATAACAAAAGATTGTTGGCAAAAGTGGAATAACAAATCAACAATGAACACAACAAAACCGAAGCAAAGTGTGTCTCTGATCAAAAGATGGAAATAATAAGGAAAGGGTTTGTTAATTTTTAGGAATGAATGCAAAGAGAATGACCGATACTAAAAATTATTTCATTAATGGAAGAGAGGTAGAAGAATAATGGACGTAAATAAGGAAAGGATTTTGTGGATTGCAATGACACTCCACATCAAGAAAGGATAACAAATTTGAAAGTGAGCCTTTTTATTTTTTAAGTGCATGCTACGCTGTAAAGCCAAAGTTCAATTTAATTTAGAATTGAAGAAAAAGAATGAATAAATGAAGTTAAAGGATGAGAAGGTGATAGCTTTAATTATGATTATTTGTTAGCCTAGGGATGATAGACCAAGTATAAATGTTAAATTCAGAACAGAATATTTATGATGTCAGTTGGTACTTGGTACTAAAATCCTGAATACTTGAGTAGTTAAAAGCCAAAATTAAATATCAAAATATACAAAGGAGAACAATGGTTTGCTAAAGGTTTAAGGAGTGAGATTCCTTTCCGCTCATTGAAGAAAATCCAGGAACAATAATGCCGATTCAACCATGTATAATTTAATGTTAATTAAAGTTAAAGCCATCATATTCGTAAATATGCTTCGATTAAAGCTGTTGTGTTGAATATACATATAATAATCATTGCTCAAGTTTCCGAAATGTGAATCTTTAAATGTCCATTTCTTCACTCTGAGGAGATGTTAACGTGGAAGATGAAGCAATGCTATAACAGTGTTTAATTTCTAGCGAGCATTTCACCAGATACTTGGTACGCATAAATGGTCAATCATACTTGTCAAAAAAATTGATGAACATTCACTCCTACAGAAGCAAATCAATGTTTGTAAAAATCATAATTAGCCAAAGAAAGTTCATGTAATGTTTGTAAAAATCATAATTAGCCAAAGAAAGTTCATGTATTTTTTTTTTCTTTTAAGATTCAAGAAAATTCTTCAAAGATGAAATCAGTTTTTATTGATACGTTCAACAAATTCGAAGGCATTCGAACCTTTTGTGGCACGAATTGCTAGTTTTCTACACAATTAATCAAATCAACGACAAAGTACAAAATATGTTATTGCATTTGTTTTGTTATATATGTGTGTTACAAAAATAGAGATAATCGCTATGCCAATAAAAAAACAGTAATGATATACTTACTACCATTAATATTGCCGTTAGTAGTTTGTACACCATTACTACTGGATAAAAAAAATTTTACTACAAAACAAAAGAAAATTAAATGATAAGAACTTATGGGTAAATTTGTAATTTATGGAAATGGTCGATAATTTGGTAATTTCAGATTAGGGCAGTGAGGTAATTTGAGATTTCGAGGGTAATTCCGTGATTTAAGTTATTAAGGGCATTTTGGTAATTTTACACTCCGAGAGCAATTTTCTAAATTATGACATTGTGCTTATTTTTGTGATCTGAATTGAGGACAATTTGGTAATTGAAGATTCTGAAGATAATTTGGTAAATATTGATGTCGGGGACATTTTGGTAATTTTGGCACACAAGGGTATTTTGGTAATTTGATGCATACATGAATAGTTGATTATAAATGAATATTTGGTTTTGAGCTACGGAAAATGATTTTGTCGTTTACTTGATTAGGAGGACTCGCGAGCGAGAATCAACCTGCGAATGTTGGTGATACCGAGTCTGGACACCGTCACTGTGGGTGGAATATACAAAATTTATTTTCATTAGATATTCTAATTTTACGATACAGTACAACATGTTTTGATGAATAAGTATTTAATGTTATGATTTAATATTTTTTAGAAATAGATTTTATTCTACGTGCTGATATTTATCATTATTAAAAATGAATTTGATTGATGATTTTATTATCGTTTTTGAGTAAATGCATGGTAATAATTTTAAAGAGAATAAAGTGGATTTGAAGTATGTAATGTGGAAATAAAATTTCATATGTGATTATATGTTTGCGTACATGTGTATTAAATGTTGTTTGGAAAATCATTGGACAATACCCTTCCCCTTCAGATACAGTGATACAAATGATATGAGATGAATACAATGATACATATGATATGAGATGAGAGGCCTTTGGGGTATGTCTGAACACACATAGAGGCTTTGGCCCGTATGTTTGGGCGCTTTTGCATTTTGGGGGTATATGCATGCAATATGATGATTACAGAGATATAGATATTGAGATACAGATGATACAGATGTGATTTAGGCCTTTGGGGCTCGTTTGAGAACACACAGAGGCTTTGGGCCATTTACTTGGGTGTCTTGTCTTTTGGGGACCAGATTATGCGTGCACAAATATGATGAGATATATGAGATATGAGATGGCATTTCCCCGTCTATCCGTTGTAGCCCCGGGGCATGATGGTTCCCTGATTGCCCGTCCGTCGAGGTCTGGATATGATGAGATTATTCCCCTAGATACTTGTTTGGTGATAGTTATCAATATTCAGTATTTGATATTACAAGTGTTATGATTTCATTGATTTTATGCGGATTTATATGACATTGTTGTTCGAGTACATGGTTTGAATTAATAAGTTTTATTTAAGTTCTTATGATATTTTGATGAGATTGTTTAGAAAAAGATTAAATTATTTTTTTAAAAATTGTTTATTTTCAAAAACTACTATCCACTCACTGAGATCATTGAGTTTTTATACTCACTCTATTTTTATTATATCCTCCCCCCCCCCCAACAAGAGATTTGCAGGTACATTAGTTGACCCAGCAATGATAGTTATTTAGATATTATGGCCACGTGATGGTGCTAGAAGTCGTAAATTTCTTTTATATTCGGGATATCGCGAATTGTATTATTTGTTATATTTTGTAATTAAGGAAAACCATTGTATTTTAATATTAGAATGATGTGGGTGATATTTAGTATGTTGATTTGAGAAGTTGGTTATGGAGGATGGTTGGATATTGAATTATTTTGGGAGTGTTATTTTGTAAATTGCAGGTTTGAGGATGTTATACTTATAGGGCAAACTCTGCCGAAGTTTTGGTAAAATTTTTAAATATTAGATTTATTATCGATTTGATTAGACGAGTTTAGATAGACTTGTCCTGGGGGTGCGGGACGGGTGGTTTCAAAACACAAGTGAAGTGACTACAACAATTTTGGGTAGAAAAAAGTTAAAAAAAAAATTACAAGAGTCAGTACAGAATAGAAAAAAACAGAGACAACAGTAGGACAATTAGATAGGGAGCAGAGCAATTCTAAATAACAAGTTGGAGATCAAAGGATGCCAAGTGCTGTTGAGATTAAAAGATTGAAAGTTCAAAAGAGTTTATGGCAAAAACTACGAAACAAACTGCACAATAGTGAGCACAATAAACAGGAGCGAATTGTAATTTTTTTTTTTTTTTAACCACGAGATACCCTAGGGAGGGCCCCAACTGTGGGAGGCACCTTTAAGCCCGTACCACAACCTAGACTAGAAGTCCCCGCTCGAACCGGGAGGTACAGGTTCTCCTAACAAATGCAACTTCCCTGCAACTCGAACTGGGGAGCAAACTCAGTCAAGCCACTTAAGGGGGACTCCATTGCTAATGGAGCCAACACTTTGTTGGTGAAGCGAATTGTAATTGAGATCAAAGGATGTAAACAAGGGAAGGACTTTGTTGATTGTAACGAAACAATGATACTAAACTATGATGGTTTTTACCAAAAGTTTTAGGAATGACATTCCACAAATTCAAAATGTCAAGAAAGCAACGAAAGTTGAAAGTGACCCATTTTATTTTGATGTGTTGTGCTATAATTGCATATCTCTAGGTGCTGGAGCTGCTGAAAGCTTCTGATCGCCGAAGCTGAAAATATATATTTCAATTTTTGAATCAATTGTATTAGACTTTGAAAACGAGAAAACATAGCCGGAAGTTGATTATCCCAAATCTTTTCAACATTAATTTTGTACAGCTCCATGTTGGGCAAGAGAAGCAGAAAATAAAGTGGATAAATTGCTTCTCATGAAAGTGCTCTACACAATGTTGCTTTGGGAGTACCAAGTACCTGCTCTGTTTGGCATTTCACACTCAGTATTTGTAAATGTGCAAAGACAATATATTGAGTATGAGATTTTTTTTAAAAAACCAATTGTATTAATATTAATCAACGTCGTTAGAACTCATAACCTCTTATCTCAACTTTAGAACCATAAACTTAGATATCTAAGTCTATAACATGATTGATCTACTTCAAGCCCGAAGTTTTTTTTTAACTTTTTTTTGGAAAAAAATAGATATTTTTTAATTGTTAATAAAGGAATAAAGTTTTAATTTTTTCAGTAATCTTTTAGATTGGACCTTAGTCATAAATTGGTTCATTTAAAATAAAAAAGACTAATGTACTTAGAAAATAAAAATAAAAATAAAAATAATTCTTTTACAAGTAACATCATAGATGAGAAATTATCCAGTTCAAGATCTTGGACTCTCTTAAATGTCTAAAAAAGTTGTTACAACATATGATGTATGAGTGTGGCGTAATAGTTTTCTCAAACTTTAAAAAAGTTCAAAATCTTGAACTAGATAAGCACTCCATCATGCATGCTCCAATAAATTCCTATCAATAAATCTTTTTATTTTGAGTCTGTGTCATAAGGATTGTATTTAATCAAATGCAAAATAATATAACATCTAATAATTTTTTTAATTTTTAGTTCATACTTATAATAATAATGTTCGCATTTAATAGGTGAAAGAAATATATTAGTTTAAGTTTTAAATTTTAACTCTTATATTCTAAATCATAATTTAAAAAAAAAATCCCTGGAAAAAAATTAATCTTTTTTCAAAAAAAATATGTGTAATGGGTATCATTTATGTACGTTGAAGCTACTCCAATGAATTTCACTACTAAAATATTAAATTATCTTCATGAAAAAATTGCATGATTAGAATGATTAACTCAAGGCACTCGAGCATTTAAAATTGCATCACTACTAAAATGTTAAATAATAATGTTCGCATTTAATGGCTAGTTTCATCATTATAACAACCAAAACACTCGAGCATTCCAATGCATTTTAACTCAAGGCACGCACGCACAAGCATGATTACTGATTCCCACATGCATCTTTAATTAATTAACTAAAATTTGGTACTTGAAAAGTCTTTGGGAGTACCTACAAATTGAAATTTGGTACCACAATCAATGCTAAGAAATGAATCTGGCTACGGCATATCCTGCAAAGACATGGATAAAGGACTGTTCCACCATTCAACCTGAAATCATAAAGTGAAAGAAACAAGATCATGAGCGTTGTTTTTTTATATTGTGAAAGCCGACTCGAAGTAATAATAATAATAATTAATAGACCTTACCATTGGTTATCACATTATTGCCCAGTGCATCTTCCTCCCCATTCCCTGCATACACTAAACCAAGCTGAGGACCAACCACTCAGCCACACCAGTATGTCTCGAGAATCTTTACTGACTTCCCATGGATCTTGTTGTTGTCATGGCTTCGTAGATTTTCTATCTTTTCTAATCCCTCAGCCTCTTCAACCAACTGGGCATATTGATTAACATCTCCAATGGCTGTGTCCATATTCTTTTCAGCTTCCCCGACCTTCAAAATGTTCTCTAATCCTTGTAAGCAAACAGTGACGATCTTTGGATCAGCGCAAAGAAGGAGATCACACAATGGTTTTATACACCCCTCTCTCACGAGGTACTTGATTTCCTCATGAGTGTCAACCTTGGTGGCATTTGAAATTGCCCGTGCGGCCCACTCCTTTATATCAAATTCAGCATTTTGAAGCAGATTGACAAGGGGACCAATAAAGCCAGCATCAATTACCGCCTGAATCTGTTCCTTGTTTCCAGCTGTGATATTTGCAATAATCCAGCATGCAAACTTCGTAATGCTCTTTTCATGATCATGGATCAACAGGCCCAAAAGGTACGGCAGTGCACCACAGTTAATTATAGACTGAGTCTGGAAATCATCTCCCCTCACAATATTTGTAATAGTCTGCAGGGCAGCAGTAAGCACTGAGGGTGATGGATGACCAAGGAGCTCAACAAGTCGTGGACAGACACCTGCCTCAACCACAGCTTGAATTTTGTCAATCTTACGATCACCAGAAAGAAAGAAGAGTGCCCGGCAGGCATCAGTCAAGACCTGTTCATCATTTGAATGAATAAGCCGCGCAAGCGCCGGAAGAGCTGGTCTCACCTGTTCAAATATTGGTCGTGGATTGCCGCTGCATAAATTAGACAACGTCCGTGTGGCTCTTCTCTTCATTGAAAGGTTTGCATGGTTATTTAACAGTGTTAACAATGGAATTAGAGCTTCTTCACTAAGCACAAGATCACGGAATCTAGGCGAGTCAATAGCAACATTTCCCAATGCCAAAACAGCCTTCTCCCGGATATTATCTCTTGGAGAAGCAAGTAGTTTCACAAATATTGGAACAGCACCGTGGTCAATCACCACCTTAGTGTCCTCCGAAGTTCCACAAGCAATGTTTGTAAGAACCCAAGCAGCCTCATACTGAATTTGCGGATAGTCTTCCCTCATAAGAAACTCAACAAAGCGCGGGACAACGACCAAGGAGCTCAACAAGTCGTGGACAGACACCTGCCTCAATCACAGCTTTAATTTTGTCAATCTTATTATCACCAGAAAGAAAGAAGAGTGCCCGGCAGGCATCAGTCAAGACCTGTTCATCATTTGAATGAATAAGCCGCGCAAGCGCCGGAAGAGCTGGTCTCACCTGTTCAAATATTGGTCGTGGATTGCCGCTGCATAAATTAGACAACGTCCGTGTGGCTCTTCTCTTCATTGAAAGGTTTGCATGGTTATTTAACAGTGTTAACAATGGAATTAGAGCTTCTTCACTAAGCACAAGATCACGGAATCTAGGCGAGTCAATAGCAACATTTCCCAATGCCGAAGCAGCCTTCTCCCGGATATTATCTCTTGGAGAAGCAAGTAGTTTCACAAATATTGGAACAGCACCGAGGTCAATCACCACCTTAGTGTCCTCCGAAGTTCCATAAGCAATGTTTGTAAGAACCCAAGCAGCCTCATACTGAAGTTGCGGATAGTCTTCCCTCATAAGAAACTCAACAAAGCGCGGGACAACGCCAGATTTTATGACTTCCTCAGTTGGTAGACTCCTCTCATTTGAAAGCAGTTTTCGGAACTGAGTAGTTGCTTCCAGCTGCAAGTTGTTGTCATCTGACCAAACGCCAGCAACCATCGCGGGCAAAATTTCCAACCTAGTTTGGAGATTGAGATTGGGGGCAGGAGCGAAAGAAAGAAATTGCTGGGATGGAGGAGCTTCACGTCGCTTCTTGAGGAAGCTTTCCTCATTAAGATTTACCTGTTCTATGGTTGTATTTAAGCCCTCCTTCCAAGCCCAACATGCTTCATCCCACATATTTAGCTGCACTTTGTGTAACACGGGTGTGCTTAATTCTCCTCTAGAGAAAATTTTCATATTGGTGCAATCATCCACCAGTAATCTTTCCAAAGATGGGAAGTTCAAGGCACGACTGCCAGAGTAGAAGCTTCTCAGACTTTTTAAATTTAAAAGCTTCAACTCTTTCAATTCGCTGAAAGCAATATCCTCATCTTTCGCTGCATCATGATCATCGTCATCATCTGCCAATACTATTTCTGTTATCATAACACATGATTCTATCTTCATTTCTCTGAGTCGCACCAGAGTCTTTGCAATTGAGAATGTTAATACGTTTTTCAATCCGTCGCAATACGATATCTTCAAAGTTTTAAGATTCTGAAAGGATGTCGAGGATGGCACTAGATTGATCAAACGGTGACACTTCGTTACATGTAGAATAACCAAATTGTTCATAATAGAGGAGGACTCTTGTCTCAAGATGTACTTCAGATCATAACACTTGAACGCTTTTCTTATGATTACCTCCATCCCATTTTCAGCCTTTTCTTTTGGCAAACAATCATTATTTCCTTCTATTTGGAGAACTTTCAGGGTGTGAAATCTCTGGAGGAAATCATCAAGCGATAAAATAGTAGTCAACTCATCAACAAACACAACATCAAGGCATTTAAGTTTGCACAGCAAGTCTTCTGAAAATATAAATTTATTTGTTATTATATACTTGGCATCTACTATCAACTCTTCCAAATTGGGAAACACCTGCATGATCAATCAGAACAAACAAAGAAAATGCAAAATGGATAAGTTTATATCCTTTCTAACAATTTCACAAAATTAGTACGGTGCTTTTTGGAGGAAATTTAACAAAATAGAAAAGAATTAGAAGTTACCACTAGCTAATACAATATGTCCATCTAATAAATTTTAACCTTTTAGAAAATAATAATAATACACCTAACATGCAGAAAGTATATACAAGAATTGAAAAATTAATTTTAAATTTCACGTACCTATC
>MKYO02029634.1:80736-101322 GCA_002013955.2 Citrus medica
AACATCGCGAATAACATCGTGCATAGAAAGGCCTTCATCTAGCAACATACAAGAAGCTTTAAGTTCGTAGACCAACGTACTTACTCGATCTCGTGCTTCTTCCAACTTACTGATACCTTGAAATAAACCCAATCCCACACCGTACCTTAACAATTCATCAATGGATTCCACATAAGCATATCCTATTAGCAAAAAGAGGTTCTTGAGCTCCTCTCCTTCTAATTTGTCGTAACTCAACGCTATAGCTTTATATGCTTCTGGTTGTATATGTTTGAAGTTCGTTGAGGATGGCCTTTGTTTGGGGGATAGATTTCGACAAGACCAAGCCATGATGTGCAAATACCTGGTAGCAGAAATTTCACGAACAGGTATATTCCGCAGAAGTCTGGTAGCAAGGGAGCACGAGCAGGAATATTCTACTTGTTCACGAATGTACCATCCACGGGGCTACAGCGGGAGCCGGCTTCCTACCAAGAGCATAAAACCATTCCTGCTAGAGGTCGAGGTGAGAAGACCCGAACAATGACAGTTGGCAAGACGCACGTGCACTCCTACCCGAGAATTAAGGCACGAAGTTCATCAAGCCACGACTACGAAAACGGAGCGTCCACTTCTAAGAGTTGGGGGGAGATAATGGACGTGGGTTGTGGAAAGCTGGGATTCAGAGAGAGCCTTTAAAAAGGTAGCCAACGAAGGTAAAAGGGTTAGATTTTTTGACATTGAAACAGAGATAAAAAGAGCTCTGGATAACTGATACTGAAAATGAGCCATAAGATTAGTGGCTGATTTCCCCAGGAACCTGAAACCTACATTTCTGACTTGAGCGTCGGAGGGTTTACGCCGGAAAAACACTCGGAGTGCTCTGACTTGTTTCTGTGTACGCAGGAGTCTGTAGAGAAGAAGTCTTACGAGGAGAGGTCTTGGTCGTGGTAGAGTTAGTTGAGGAGAGATCCTGGTCGTGGTCGACCAAAAAGCCAAAATCTCGCATCAACATTTTGGCGCCGTCTGTGGGGACCTGATCAAAAAGCTTCTGTTGATAGAAAGAAGATGAGTAAAGCAAGTGAAGAAACAATGGATGTAAGAGGAAGTAGTGCATAAGGAGGTGACTTGAGGCTTAACGAGTCCGTGACGTTGAAGGAGATAGCCAATGAAGCGCAAGAAAAAGCCATGTATGAGCGGATAGAACGGATGGAAAAGCATATGGAGACCCTGACAACCATCTTACACGAAATGAGGAGTGAGCGAAGGGGAGTTCATGAGGAAGGGGTGAAAAGTGGTGGAATGACACCAGGGCACGATAATATGATGAGAGGTCGGACCACCATAAGATTTGGTGGTGAGGGGGGTAACTCGTCTCTACGAGGGGAAAGCCATAGAGGAGAAGATAAATCCTCAGGGAGACAGACCTTAGATAACGATGATGGGGTGGCGAATGCAGAGGAAAGAGAACTCCAGCAACACCTGCATGATGTTGAGCAAGAGCGAGATTAGGTCGCAGCACGTGACCTTAGTAGTGCTGTACAGCTGGAAAAAGAAGTGCGCAGATTAGCGCAGATAATAGATGACATGCAAGGAAGAAGCAGAACACCAGGTTGGAGGATCATGCTGGACGGAGAATCCCTATTCTCGGTAGAAATCATGAAGGGAGTCATTTGGAGGGATTTTCGCCTCCCAGACTTCAGATATTCGGGGCGAACAGATCCATTGGTGCACATAGAGCGCTTTAACGACATAACTGGGGTGCAAGGATTATCCCAAGCTCAAAGATGCAGAGTGTTCCCACTATCTCTAGAGGGACGAGCATGCGAGTGGTACAAGAAACTCCCTCGGGGGAGCGTTAAATCCTTCGAGCAGATGTGCCAGCAATTTGCAGAGTAATTTCGTGGGGCAATGCCACTGGAAGATGATATGATGGAGCTGACGAGCATGAACCAGAGAGAAGAGGAAACCCTTCGGGAATTCATCAAAAGATTCCACCATACTGTCCTTGACTTGGGAGCCTTCAACCATCCTCAGGCATTAAGGGGATTGAAAGAAGAGGTGAAGGTAGGACGACTGTGGTACAACTTGAGAAGCCCAGCTATTCAGACATATTACGAGCAGACTAAGAGAGACATAGAGATCGAGGAGGAAAAAGCAACACAGATTAAGACAGACCAGCGAGAAAGGTTGAAGAGAAAAGAGAAGATAGCCCTACCAGGAAGTGGGTTGATTAAGAGGAAGGACCACCATGCCACAAGGGACGCTATTGTAAGTTCCATGGCACTCATGGCCATCCCACAATAAAATGCAGAGATCTCAAGACCCAGGTTGAAGATTCGGTGAGAAATCGATACCTGCACGAGTTTATCGATTGGACTTTCCCGATAGTGGCCTCTTCAGGTGAAGAGGAGTAGAGTGATAGGAACTTGAGTCACGAGCAGCCTATAGTACGAGTGATTGCTAGGGGCCTAACATTTGTAGGAGATTTCAACAGGTCGAAGAAGAACTACGCCAAGTATGCCATGACTATTAAAGAAGTATTCTTCAACACCCCAGCAGCCAAGCGAGCAAGAGTCAGGCAAGTTCCAATCATATGGATAGATAAGGATGAAGAAGGGATTCTATATCCACATGAGAATGCTTTAGTTATTAAAGTCACCGTTGCTAGTAAGAAGTTTGACTGAGTTCTGGTAGACACGAGAAGCTCAGTCGATGTTTTGTTCAAGTCAACTCTGAAGGAGATGGGGATAGCGGACTTGAGGTTGGAGCATACTAATACCTCCTTGAAGAGTTTTGGAGGAGGAAAGCTGGTTCCTCTAGGCGTGGTCGAGCTGCCCATCACAATTGTTATTACCAGATGATCCTAGGTCGTCCCTTTCTAAGGATTAGCAAAGCGGTACTTTCCAACCATTATCTAGCTCTTAAGTACCGGGTGAATGGGGTAGTTGGAGTGGTACGAGGAGACTAGAGAATCGCCCGAAGCTGTTACTCTACAGCAGCAAGGGAAGCAATGCAGATTACATCCCTTGATACACAAGTGGGAGCCAAGAGATGTGTATAAGAGACAGGGCTTACTATCTCCAGTTCCTCTACAGGTTCTTGTCTGCCCTTCTTGGCTCCCACTTGTGTATCAAGGGATGTAATCTGCATTGCTTCCCTTGCTGCTGTAGAGTAACAGCTTCGAGCGATTCTCTAGTCTCCTCGTACCACTCCAACTACCCCATTCACCCGGTACTTAAGAGCTAGATAATGGAGATGTGTATAAGAGACAGATCCTAGGTCGTCCCTTTCTAAGGATTAGCAAAGCGGTACTTTCCAACCATTATCTAGCTCTTAAGTACCGGGTGAATGGGGTAGTTGGAGTGGTACGAGGAGACTAGAGAATCGCCCGAAGCTGTTACTCTACAGCAGTAAGGGAAGCAATGCAGATTACATCCCTTGATACACAAGTGGGAGCCAAGAATGGCAGACAAGAACCTGTAGAGGAACTGGAGATAGTAAGCCTGGGACTGGATGATCCAGAAAAAACGATCTGAATCGGGTCGAGGCTTAAAGAAGAACAGAAGCAGGAGTTGGTGCAATGCCTGCGAGCTCATACAGATGTGTTTGCTTGGACGCATGAAGACATGCCGGGAATCGACCCTGAAGTCGCATGTCATAGGCTGGCAATAAAGAAAAGTGCTCGGGCAGTAAGGCAGAAAAAGATGTGCTTCAACCATTCAGGGTTCATTCGGGAAGTTAACTACCCTGAATGGATATCGAACGTGGTGTTAGTGAAAAAGGTTAATGGCAAATGGATGATGTGTGAGTTTATTCTATTACAGGGTAATGTCGTTCGGTCTTAAAAATGCGGGGGCCACATACTAGAGGCTGGCGAACAAAATCTTTAAGCCGCTGATTGGGAAAACAATGGAGGTGTATGTGGACGACATGATAATAAAGTCAAAAATCTCGAAGGAACGTGTCAAGCACCTCGAGGAGACATTTGGGCTTTTGAGGAAGTATAAGATGAAGCTCAACCCGGAGAAGTGCTCTTTTGGGGTCGAGTTGGGCAAATTCCTCGGGTTCATGGTGAGTCATAGGGGGATCATGGCGAATCCCGAGAAGATCCAAGCGATCTTACAGATGAGATCTCCTCGTAACCTAAAGGAAATACAGAGCCTTATGGGGAGATTGGCGGCATTAAGCCGGTTCATATCCAAGGCGACAGATAAATGCCAGCCATTCTTTCGAGTGATAAGAAGAGGAAATAAGACAGAATGGACCCCAGAATGCGAAGAAGCCTTTCAGAATTTGAAGCAATATTTGCAGCAAGCACCTTTATTGTCCACACCGCGGGACGGGGACGTGCTGTTCCTATATATGGTGGTATCGGATCATGCCACAAGTTCTGTTCTAGTGAAAGAGGACGAAGGGCTTCAATATTCGAAATACTACACCAGCAAGGCCTTGCTCGATGCCGAGACCAGATACCCACCGTTGGAGAAATGGGCACTCGCCCTTGTGGTTGCTGCTCGGGAGCTGAGGCCATACTTTCAACCATTCTCTATCTCGGTAATAACAAACCAACCATTACGGCAGACTCTACACAAGCCGAATGCTTCTAGTCGGCTCGTGAAGTGGGCCATAGAGTTGAGTGAGTTTGACATAGATTACAAACTCCGAACAGCAATAAAGGCCCAGGTAATGGCCGATTTCATGGCAAAATTCGCAGAACTCGAAGTAGGTTTCGACCAACTGGATGCTGCAATAGTCAGCAATGAAGACCGGGTATGGCAGGTGTCAGTAGATGGATCCTCATAGGAGCAGGGGTCTGGAGCAGGGATTGTTTTGGAAGGCCCAGAAGGAGAGGAGATCTCTTATGCTGTAAAGTTGGAGTTCGCAACCACAAATAACCAGGCAGAACATGAGGCCATAATAGCGGGTTTGGAATTGGCTAAGGCAATGAAAGCAGATAGGGTGAAAATCCGAACTAATTCCCAATTAATTGCAAATCATGTCAGTGAAAGGTTTCAGCCGAGAGATGGGAAAATAAAACAATACTTGAAGAAAGTCAAGCAAATGATTGGGAAGTTTGAGGCGGTTGAGGTGATACAAATCCCAAGAGAGCAGAATAGTAAAGCAGATATTCTGGCCAGGATGGCAGCTGTAGTAGACCCAAAAATGCCTAAGTCAATCCCTTTGGAGGTGAAGACCAGCCCTAGCATTGAACAGAATTTGGAGGTGATGCGAATAGAACAGAAATGCTCGTGGATGGACCCGATAATCTCGTACATTAGAGACGAAGTATTACCACCAAATAAGCTACGAGCTTGGAAGATCAGAGCCCAGGCCTCAAGGTACACGATGATTGATGGGGTGCTATATCGGCGAGGATATACTCTACCGTTCCTTCAGTGTTTGGATGAGGACAACGCGGATTACGTACTGAGAGAAGTACATGAAAGAGTTTGCGGAAACCATTCTGGTGCGAGATCCCTTGCCCACAAGGTTCTAAGGCAGAGATATTTCTAGACAACAATGCACCAGGATGCATAGGAGAAGACCAGGAGCTGCATAAGTTGTCAAAGTTTTGCAAATTTCTCTACCCAACCTCTAGAGACGCTCACTTCTATGGCCTCCCCATGGCCATTTGCTCAATGGGAAATTGATTTGACTAGGTCGTTGCCAAAGGGACGAGGAGCAGCAACACATGCAATAGTAGCAATAGTAGCAATAGACTATTTCACGAAGTGGATAGAGATAGAGATAGAAGCCCTCAGCAGGATCACATAGAAAAAGACAACTGATTTCGTATGGAGAAACCTAGTCTGTTGGTACAGGATCCCTTATGCCTTGATAACAGATAATGGCAGATAGTTTGATAACAATAACTTTAGGGATTTCTATCAGAACCTTGGGATAGAGTTGAAGTATTGCTCGCCTACCACCCTCAGTCCCACGAACAAATAGAAGCAGCCAACAAGATAATCAAGAGGCTTTTGAAAACCAGGCTTGGAGCAAAAAAGGGTGCATGGGTTGATGAGCTATCAGGTGTATTATGGGCATACAGGACAACCCACAAAACAGCAACTGGTGAAACTCCGTTCGCCTTGGCCTTCGGACATGAAGCGGTTGTACCAGTCGAGATAGGGACGACCACACACCGGACAAATCACTTCGATGAGCAGGAAAACAACGACTAGATGTGCCTAAATCTGGATTTGCTAACCGAGAAGAGGGAGCAAGCATCGAAGCAATCAACCGTCTACCAACAGAGGGTTGCCCAGTATTACAACCAGAAAGTGAGTGTACGACAGTTCAAGGTCAGAGATTGGGTATTAATGAGAGTGAATCAGAACACGAAAGACTCGACTCAAGGAGTGCTTGGACCAAACTGGGAGGGGCCATATAGGGTCAAGCAGATAGTTGGACCCAGAGCCTACAAGCTTGTTCGCATGGATGGCCACGAGGTGAAACGCCCATGGAACGCAGCACACCTCAGGAAATATTTCCAGTAAGACTTGTTCATGTTTTAAAGTTATTTCTATTAGCGCTCGTTGTTATTTATTCTATGTTAAATCAATCTCGTGTAAGCCGAATTCAGCAATTAATGAATCGATGAGGAATTTCAGTCAGCTGTAATGTTATGAAAATTTTCCTAGGCATGCAAAGGCCAAGTCTCAAAGCCTGTTTTATGGCGAAACCAGAAGCCAAGCGTGCCAAGATCTGCTCGACCAAGCGAAGGCGAGCAGACTCCCAAGCATTGAAAATTTTCTAAGGCATGCAAAGGCTAAGTCTCAAAGCCTGTTTTATAGCGAGACCAGAAGCCATGCGTGCTAGGATCCGCTCGACCAAGCGAAGGCGAGCAGACTCCCAAGCATTGAAAAATTTGTAAGGCATGCAAATGCTAAGTCTCAAAGCCTGTTTTATGGCGAGACCAAAAACCAAGCGTGTCAGGATCTGCTCGACCAAGCGAAGGCGAGCAGATTCCCAAGCATTGAAAAATTTCTAAGGCACGCAAAGGATAAGTCTCAAAGCCTGTTTTATGGCGAGACCAAAAGTCAAGCATGGCAGGATCTGCTCGACCAAGCGAAGGCGAGCCGACTCCCAAATGCAATAAAAGTTGCTAAGGCACGCAAAAGCTAAGTCTCAAATTCTGTTTTATGGCGAGACCAAAAGCCAAGCGTGGCAAAATCTGCTCGACTCCCAAACGCAATAAAAGTTGCTAAAGCACGCAAAGGCTAAGTCTCAAAGCTTGTTCTATGGCAAGACCAGAAACCAAGCATGCCAGGATCTGTTCGAATCAACGAAGGCGAGCAGACTCTAAAAAAAAATCGCAATTACAATACAAGAAGGCAAAAAAAAACATTCTTATTAATCTGCAAATAGTTTGCAAAGCTGTTTAATCTTAACATACAATGTTTAAAAAAGCAACTACAACACAAGACACGCTTAAGAGGATGGAGGGTCAGTAAGATGGGTTCCCTCTACTGGCTGCTCCACCTCAGGAGCAAGGGGGTTTCACTAGTTGCCCCGAGGGGGTACTTGCCTCGGCAACATCAGCAGGGATTGCACGAGGAGGAGAGGTTCCCTCCTCGGCGGCATTGGGCTTCAACTCTTCAGCATCTTCTTTGGCTGCATGCTCATCCATATATTGAGCAACACCAGCAGCAAGCTCGTCCATCTTCAAATCAGGATGCTGCTTCCCAAGGACAGCCATGATACATCGATAAGAATGCCGAAGCCCCTGGTCATATTGGTTGTCAGCTTCCTTCTCTAGGCTCTCGACCTGAACCTGGTGGGAATCCTTGAGAGATTCGAGCTGAGCCTCGTAAATAGCCTTCTGCCTTTGCAGATCCTCCCTGACTTTAGTCAGCTCTTCCTCAAGAGTAATGGCCCTTGCCTGTGCGAGATATTCTCGCTCTATCAACTTCAAATTCTCGAGATTCAGCTCCCCTGCTTTCTTCTCGGTAGCGTCAACTTTGGTCTTGGCCGATTAAATGTCCTCCTTCATCTTCCGGTCATAGCGGCCGACCTTTGCCTCATAGTAGGTGGCCATGCATCCGAGGTGGAAAGTATTATACTGCATAGCTCCCACCAGCTCGCCCAGGGTGTTGCCGTCAAAGTCCTCAAAGTCCTTCTTGCTCACGAGTTTGGAAAACTCACTGATATATGGGACCAAATGCTATGCTCGATTGTCGGGCACGCGAGGTTTCGACCCAACTGGTGGCGAAGAAGAAGTGGTTCAGTGGCTGCTCCACTACTTTCTCTGGCTTTGGCAGGAGGAGGTGGTAGAGTCCTCAAGGGGGGGACCTGCTCCACAATTTTCACCCGCTTCGCAGTAGGAGCATCCTTATTCTGGTCCTACTTAACAGCATGAGATCGAGGACGTTTCCGATTCAGAGCCCCGATCACAGCATCCTCCATCTTATGGATGGTGGACACCAAACGAAATTCGAACAAGTTGTAAGTAGTTAGCAACTCTCGGTTCGAACAGGAATTAGTTTAATTAGAACAAAAAGCACAGATCCAAAAAATTTTAATTTTTCATTCAAGTTAAAATTGTAAACTTTATATAGGTTTTTATCAAGATTTTTGATGGTTGTGAAAAGCTCCAGTCAAAATAACAAATAGACCACAATTGTGTTTTCTCGCATATTTTGTACATCTATTGTTTAGCTTAAATTGAATTGTAAAAATAATGGCACTAAAAGAAAACATATAATAGATGACAGATAGTTTGTGACAAATTCTAGGCAAAATAACTTAAATTATAACACTATGATGGATTCGTGATAGAAATTTCAATCTATCACAGATCAATGATGGTGGTTTTGTGATAGAAATATTTTATATCACAAATTTATGATAGTTTTATGATAGAATTATCATTTATCACGGATTTATGATAAAATTGTGATGGAAATTTGATCTATCAAGAAATTGAGATAGAAAAATGATCTTCACTATGTTTGACCCAATTTTGATGTATTATTTTATTTAAAAAACAAAAGGTGCATTTTAATAATTGAAAAAAAAACATACACTAGCAAGATGCTTCCATTTTTTGGTACTTAACACTCCTTTGTTTTTCTTCTCTATTTGTTAAACACTCACACACTGGGAAATCAAATCCCTAAAAGTTGTTTCTATAGCTCGTTTCTCTTAGCAAGAATTCTTAATCCCCAAGTTCGCTGGTTAATCATTTTCTTTATTGCTTTAACTTTTGTTTTAGAAAACTTATGTTGATGTGAATGGCCTTGGTCTAGTTGGAATAAAGAATTAAATCCACAAAGATTGTGAATCTTATATCTTTCATAGTTTTTTTTTATTTGCTTGAACGTGAAAGAATTAGATTGTTTTGTTTATGTTTGAGTTTTGTTGATGCTAGTTTTCCTCTAGACAGCTCGATAATCCTAAAACTAAAATGTTGAAGGGATTATTAGTAAATATTGTTGAGAATTTAGAATATGATGTTGTATGGTTTTTCACGATGTTTGATCAAAGTGGGGTAAATGGTCATGCTACACATTTGGTTATGAAGTGCTTTATTTTACGTAAGGTAGTGCCATTAATGATTTTATTCAAGGCGGCCGAATTGGATTACTTTAGAAATTTGTAATTAGGTATTTGAATAAATGGTTAGATATCTGTCGTTTGCTTGAACCCCGTGAATTTTTATTTCATGTTTTATTATATTTTCTTGATGTTTTCATGGGTTTGATTAAGTTATAATCTTTCTAACGCTTTGCTTTCTTCTATTTTAGAACTAGTTTTGAGTTGGATACCCCTATTGCAATTGACAGAATTTGATTGTTGTTGGAATTTTTACAATTCCCATAAAGCAAATAAACCCTAATTTACATAAACTTTAATCCCTAACATCATAGAATATCATGATTTTCACATCATCATAATTGAGATAAAACATACCTTTATCCATAGTAATTTTTCTTGATCAAATCTCACTGCAATAACCATTAAAAATTAGCAAATTTGATTTCTCTCTCTTGACCCCTCTAAAGTGACTCACTTTCTGATGGAAAGAAAATTAATGTGATATCCCTTTTTATATTGGGTGGAGAGAAGACCAACTTTAATAAAATCCTAATTCCCATTTTCCATCAAAATGGGTAGTTAGTTTTTTCCCAAATTGAATAGGATTTCAGCCCATAATGTATTTTATAATTTAAATTCTAAATTATTACTAATTTAACAATGTGGCATGTGGGCCACTATAAAATATTCCAACATTTGCTGCTACAAATACTTCATTTGTGAAAATGGTTTTCTAATTTTTATGTGCTGGCTTGTGGTAAAATTGCTAATTTAAAATATAGTGGAGACAGAGTTCTCATGAATATGTGAATCGATGATAACATATATTGGCATTATAGTAGCATGTGATGAACTTTTTTCTCCTTTTCTTAAATTAGGCAAATTGAATTGTCAATTTTGCTTTCTTTTAGCTTCTATGTTCTCTTTTTCTTTGCAGGTACGATAGATATTTTCAGTTGGATAGTTTAGCTTATAAAAAAATAGCTATGTGTAATTATTTGACTGTAAACAATTATTAAGGTATCCATGTTTGTTCATAGCTACATTGGTTATTGCTCTAATTATTTTCTTGAACAGGAATAAGATGTGGAGTTATGGAACTAGGAGTTTTGTGACTAGTATTCTTGAGGCCAACAATTGCAGGATATTTAGGATATTTTGTGAAATTTTGGATTGTTGTAGTTTGAATACTTCAATGATTTGGATTGTATGGTTAAATGGATATCCAGGTTTTATTAACTGGATTTTTTAATTTTTTGTATCATATTTAATATTTATTCTAGATTTATAAATTTATTCTTTAAAAAATTTGTAGAATTTAAGAATTTTAATAGTGGCAACAGCAACAACGATGACGACAACGTTAATATTAATTCAATACAAATAATAATAACAGTATAATGCAAAATAACAATGCTTTTGAGTAATTTTAATATTTAAATAATATCAATTTTGGGCCAAAATAAAAAAAAACAAATAATTAAATAATTTTAATTTCCCCTTAAAAGATTGAGTGACAAATATATGATTGTGAAAACCATAATGAATTAATGATGAAAAATATTCTTTCATAAATTAATGATAGTGAGATGACGGATAAATTGTCTGTCATACACCCTCTTTTGTGACAGTTATTTACCATTATTTATTGCCTATTTTCTTGTAGTGTGCTTTGTAAGTAACATCATATATTAGAAATTAGTCCACGATCTTGTTCTTAAAGTCCAAAAAAAAAAACATTACGTTATATGTTGTAATTATGTGGCGTAACAATTTTCCTAAATTTTAAGAAAGTTTAGAATCCTGGATCAGATGAGTACTCCATCATATATACTCCAATAAATTCTTAGCAAAACATCTTTTTTATTTCGAGTCTATATCGAAAGTATATTATTTAATTAAATGGTAAATAATATAACATCTAATAAATTTTTTAGTTTCCAGTTCATGCTTATAATAAAGTTCCAAATTAATAGATGAAAGAAAAATATTAGTGTTTAGATAAATTTTTAATTAATATATCCTAAATCATAATAAATTTTTAATTAATATATCCTAAATCATAATAAATTTTTAATTAATATATCCTAAATCATAATTTATATAAAAAAAATTCCTGGAAAGGAATAATTTTTTAAAAGATATATGTAATGGGTATCATTTAAAAAAAAAATTGCAATGATTATAAGCTCATTCAATGGTTAGTTTCATATCATTATATAACAACCGAAACACTCCAGCAATCCAATACATTTAACAAAAGGCACGCACACACAAGCATGATTATTGATTCACACATGCATATTTAATTAGTTAACTAAAATATGGTACTTGAAAAGTCTTTGCGGGTGCCTACAAATTGATATTTGGACTGTTCCACCATTCAACCTGAAATCATCAAGTGAAAGAAACAAGATCAAATTCTAACACCTCCTTACATGTAGAATAACCAAATTGTTCATGTTAGGGGACTCTTTTTTCAAAATGTGCTTCCCATCACAAAATTTAGTTTGCTTTTCTTATGATTACCTCCATCCCATTTTCGACCTTTTCTTTTGACAGCCATTCATCATACCCTTCTATTTGGAGAACTTTCATGGTAGGATATCTTTTGAGGAAATCATTAAGTGATAAAATAGTAGTCCACTCATCAACAAACTCCACATCAGGACATTTTAAGTCCGCATAGCAAGTCTTCTGAAAATAGACATTTATTTGGCCAATCAGAACAAAGCAAAAAAAATTGCAAAATGGATTAGTTGATGCACTTTCTAACAATTTCACAAAATTAGTATTGTAACTTTTAGAGGAAATTTAACCCAAAAAAAAAGAATCAAAAGCTACGTGTTACGAACCGCCTAAGTTGCTAGCCCAATTGCCCATAATTCCAGGCCAAGAGCTCAAGACAAGGCCAAGAGTGCTAGCTTGACCCGATTTCAAAAATTTCTAGGCAACTCTAGTACATTTGAGCTTGTACATATCTAGAATTCTCTACACAACTCTAACACATGTAAATATCTAGAATTCTAGGCAAGTGGTAGAATTCTCTATAATTGTAGAGCTTGGCAAGCCTCCCCTATAAATAGGGCATGGCATTTAGCATTTAGCATTTGAGCAACAAGCTTAAAGCAAGCAACTCAAGCATTCTTGTAAGCTCTCTTGTAAACATTCTTTGAGTAACACAATTTTCCTTATTCGGCTCCATTGCTCTCTTCTCTCTAACTCTTCGAAAACCTCTAGACTTAACTAGTCAAGAAGTTCAAGGCTTACTTAGCAACTAAATGCCGCACGGGTTTGTTGCGCAAAACACTCATCCCGTGACATACGACTAGCTAAAATAATATATCACTACAAGAGTTCTTATTATTTACGACATCACATATACAACATTCTTTGAAGAAATGTTGTAACAAGTAATATAGACAGGTTTTATTTAGAAAAAGTTGTGAAAAAATCTTAAGTTTTGATTGACTATAGCGTTAAAGTTAGAAACGCGTTTAAAGAATTAAATAAAGTTCAGACAAAAGAAGTTATTTATTATTAGCCGGCCCATGCTAAACTCCATGCACCCTCAATTACTCCATTCTATATATTTTGCTTATTACAAAACCCAAGCCAAAAGCTTATTATTATCATTTTTTCAAATCAAACAAAATTTAGAACCAATGCGCAGCAAAGCTCACCCAAATTCAGAACTAGCACTCACCACAATCCTTAGTCTTATTTTCAACTCAGTTTAATTCGCTTCTCAATTTAATTCACTTCTCAACACACGGTACTAAAATTTGCTTCATTAATATTTGAAATTTCTTGTAAGTCTTCTCTCTTTGTCTTAGCTGCGTATGTTAATTTCTTAATCTTTTAAGATTTTTTCCCCTCAATTTCTTAAGATCTAAATTTATTTCAGCTTGGGCTTTGATTTTACCGTAGCAAAAATTGATTGCAACTTCCTATTCTGGTAATTTCTTAATCTCTATCTTCACATTTCAATTTATTTGATTTCAACGAGATTGTTCTAGTTGTTTAATTATTTTAATTTGGTTAAATTACTATGTTCTTTTTTTATTTTTGAGATCTTTGATTAAATCGACTATGTTGAGATTAGAAACTTTTAATCTGACTCTTCAATTGTTATTGTTGATTAATTCTTATACTTGATTTGAAATTCTAATTTAAAATTTCTTTCGTCTGACTAATTGGTTCATCTCAAACTTTTACCTTTTAAGGATATGTTGTTGTTATTGATGCTTCAAGAAGTCATGCTGAGGAAATAGAACAGTCATGAAAATGCATTTAAAGTCATGCTGAGAGCCAGTTTTACATAATTTTTTTATTATTCTTTATAGCCTAGTTCTTATTATTTTTATAATTGTCAAATGCAGATTAACTATAGAGATTAGCGAAAAAAAGGCTCTTCATGGATAAATCATGGCTGTCTCTTTCAAGGTTTTTCCATAACCTTTTTCTAAATTTAATTAAATCTGTTAGTTAATTTTCTTGGGAAAAAAATATGATATTTGTTAGTTAATTTTACTAAATTTAATTAAATCTATTGGTTAATTTCTTGGGATAAAATATGATATTTATTTGTAGATTTTCTGAGAAGTATAGAAATGGGGCTTAAACATTTGTCAACAAGGCTAAAGAAAGTGCAAGGAATGTTGATTATATCATATGTCCTTGTGAAAAATGTTGAAACCTTTGTTATCAACATGTTAATATAGTTTATGAGCACTTAGTTATACCATGACCCTCGTTATCAATATGATTAAGAAATTTATGTTCAATATAGTTAGAACCAATGCTTGATTAATAATAGTTTTTTCTTTATGATATTTTCAGGATCACAATGAGACAAGCCACAAGAGGAAATGTTCTGAAGACACTTCACATGCGAAAGTAAGTGGTGATTTTTATGAGTTTTAATAAATGGTATCCATCATTTATTGTTGATCCTCAAATCTCTGTTTAACACTAAAATTAATAGATTTTTGAGTTGTTTGTGATAAAGAACCATTCTCTTTATGAAAAAAATGATTAGAATTTTGAGCTTGGAAAAACCATTTGAATTTATTCATATTATTTGTTTGCCTCTAATCAGATTTTTTATTTGTTATTATAGAAAGCTAAAACATGTGGAAGCACTTTCACAAATATTGAAAATGCTCGTTGTAGATTACTAGATTGGATGAGAATATGAAAAGTTGTAGGAGAAGGAACAATTGCATCAAGAGATCCACTTGCCAAAGTACCTCATATATGTCTTGGACCAGATTACTGGAAAGTTTGGGTGACAATCGCACTGGTTGAAGATACTCCCTTATATCGTGCTACATCTGAGTTTTTATGTTCTTAGTGATGCAATTGGAAGCACAATTGCTTGGCCAAAAAACTACATCTTGTTGGAGTACCCTTATAGTTTCTAATTTTCTTCATACATATACTTGAATCTTACAAGTCAGGGGGGAAAAACATTAACCTGGGTAAGAGTTTCAGTTTACACTTTGAGTATTATATTTAGTGTAGAGATTTAACAATTTTCAACTAAATTTTTATTGTATGGATACCAAGTTCAAATGATTTTATGGAGATTATTTTTAATTGATTGAACTGTTATCAATTTTACTGGCAGTAGATTTCCATATTTATTTACTAATTTTTGCAGCAATTTACTCTTATAGCAAATGGCCTAGAAAATAGTGTTTTAATAATGTCGTTATTATTATTTTATGCAGCGTTTCTTACTGCAGTTGAAAAAGGCTACAAAAGTTTGATGTTATTTACTGCATCCTTCGTTAGGACATTTTTATAAATGTTGTAATTGTGTTTTCGCAACATTTTTGAATGGTTGTAAAAGATAATATTTCTTGTAGTGTATTTATCCAATAAATTTTTACCTTTTAGAAAATAACAACAATACACCTAACATGCAGAAAGTATATATAAGAATTGAATAATTAATTATAAGTTTCATACACGAACCTTTTCTGTCAAGTCATCTCAAACAGAGGCCAAGTATTGTGGAGATCAGAGGATTGAAAATAACAAAGGATTGTTGGCAAAATCGGAATAACAAATCAACAATGAACACAATAAAACCGAAGCATAGTGCGTCTCTGATCAAAAGATGGAAATAATAAGAAAAGGTTTTGTTGAATTTTGGGAATGAATGCAAGGATAATGACCGATATTAAAAGATGATTTCTTTAATGGAAGAGGGGTAGAAGAATAATGGAACTAAGTAAGGAAAGCATTTTGTGGATTGCATTGAATGACTGATATTAGACGATAATGGTTTTTGCCATAAGTTTTTAAGAATGACGCTCCACATCAAGAAAGGATCAAAAGTTGAAAGTGAGCCTTTTTATTAATTGCATGCAATGCTGTAAAGCCAAAGTTCCTTGGCTAATTCAATTTAGAATTGAAGAAAAAGAATGAATAAATGAAGATAAAGGATGAGAAGGTGATAGCTTTAACTATGATTATTTGTTAGCCCAGTGATGATAGACCAAGTATAAATGTTAAAATACAAAACAGAATATTTGTGATGTCAGTTGCTACTTGGTACTAAAATCCTGAATGCATGAGTAGTTAACAGCTAAATTAAATATCAAAATATACAAAGGAGAACACCAACAAAGTGTTGGCTCCATTGGTAATGGAGTCCCCCTTAAGTGGCTTGACTGGGTTTGCTCCCCAGTTCGAGTCGCAGGGGAGTCGCCTTTGTTGGGAGAACACGTGTCTCTCGGTTCGAGTAGAGACTTATAGTTTGGAATGTGGTACAGGCTTAAAGGTACCTCTCATAGTTGGGGCCCTAGTTTGGAATGTGGTACAGGCTTAAAGGTACCTCTCATAGTTGGGGCCCTAGTTTGGAATGTGGTACAGGCTTAAAGGTACCTCTCATAGTTGGGGCCCTAGTTTGGAATGTGGTACAGGCTTAAAGGTACCTCTCATAGTTGGGGCCCTCCTCAAGATACCTCGTATATCTGTAATTATGCTTCGATTAAGGCTGTTGTGTTGAATTCACTTCTACAGAAGCAAATTAATGTTTGCAAAAATCATAATTAGCCAAAGAAAGTTAATGTATTTTTTTTTCTTTTAAGATTTAAGACAATTCTTCAAAGATGAAATTAGTTTTTATTGATACGTTCAACAAATTCCAAGGCATTCGAACCTTTTGTGGCACGAATTGCTAGTTTTCTACACGATTAATCAAATCAACGACAAAGTACAAAATATGTTATTGCATTCGTTTTGTTATATATGTGTTACAAAAATAGAGATAATCGCTATGCCAATAAAAAAAAAAACAGTAATGATATACTTACTACGATTAATATTGCCGTTAGTACTTAGTACACCATTACTACTGGATAAAAAATATTTACTACAAAACAAAAGAAATTTAAATGATAAGACAAATTGTTTTTGGTCTCTTATAGATTTTGTACTAATTATTATACTAATTATCAATATTCATACGAAAATAATGTACAACAATGAAGGAACTATACTGAGGTAAAAATGTTTTTTTTTTAATAAAAGTAAAGCATTTAGCTAAGATTTATTTTGGTACATGGAAGCATATACAAAGCAACAGAGTATATGATAAAGTACAAAAAACCACACCCTTCACGGTAATATAATGAGTTGAACTATTTTTTTATATCTAATTAAAAAATTAGCTTAATTATAAATAAAGTGAAAAGAGTAAGGGTGACTGTCAATATCAAAATTTAAAATTTAATCTTGACCATGACTAAACACGAGATGTATCAAATAGATACTTTTTGGTTAAAGTCAGGGAAGCAGCAAGACTGCTCTTTCCCGCCCCTTTGTAAAGAACTTAACTGACCTTTGACTTGGTCAGAATACGTGATGCAGGTAATGCAAGCACGTGAGGACCCAAATGAGGAATTCCAAAAGTGGGACACTCCCAAACACAGCGTATTGGTTCTGGTCTTGAATATTGATTCATCAACAGCAACTATCATTCCAACTTGAAGGGAAAAAAAAAACACCATAAACTATATCTTTTCCATTCATTATATCATAATGAACTACTGTTGAATATTTGAGACTACTGTTGTATGGTTTTATCCTCCGCAGAAATGTATAACATGATTGATCAATTGACGAGTTATGGAGCAAACAGATACTGAGAGATTAAACACAAGTGAAGTGACTACAACAATCAAAAGAAATTACAAGAGTGGGTACAGAGCAGAACAAAACAGAGACAACAACAGGACAGTTAGATAGGGAGCAGAGCAATTCTAAATAACAAGAATGGAGATCAAAGGATGCCAATTTTTGAATCAATCGTGTTAGGCTTTGAAAACGAGAAAACATATCTGGAAGTTGATTATCCCAAATCTTTTCAACATTAATTTTGCATAGCTCCATGTTGGGCGAGAGAAGCAGAAAATAAAGTGGATAAATTGCTTCTCATGAAAGTGCTCTACACAATGTTGCTTTCGGAGTACCAAGTTGAAGCGACATAGCCATTTTGGATCCTTATTGAAGGATCACTTTGAGGATAATGGTTTATTGGTAGTCGGCTCAGATTTGAATAAATCTTCACCGGGGTAGAGAAATGTTGAAAAGTCAAAGATTTTTTGTGACTTTATTCAAATTGGTTGAAAAAGAAAAGGTGAGCCACATGCATGCATTTCTTTTGTTTTTCAAGTCGTCACCAAATTTGCCAAGACTTTTGCCAACTACTTTAAGACTTTTTGCAGTGAAGCTCAACTATAAAATAGAGCTTCATTCAGAGAGCAAATTGCATCCCGAAAACTTGAGAGCATCCCTAAATTTGTTAAGCTTATAAGTTTCTAAGTTTTTGAGAGTTTTGAGAGTGTGAACAATTGGAGAGTGTGTGAAAGAGTACTGGGTGTATTTGGGTTCTGCGAAAATGAGATTTCTTTACTCAAATTTGTGCTCAAATAATTGTTAATAATACAATTATTTTTCTCTTGCTCCCGTGGACGTAGGCATATTGCCGAACCACGTAAATTCTTGTGTCCTTTATTTTTCTGTGATTATTCAGTGCGCTTGATTTCGCATTCCGCATACAACATTTTGACCATTTCATCGAGTGATTGAGGTAAGCAACTCTGACATAAGGAACACTCATATTCTTTTTTAAAAAAAACCCAAAAAAACATAAACGACCCTGGTGGGTTTCAAATTCCAATTGATCATACACACAAATGGAACCCCCAAGACCAAGAACTTGCACTCAAGAATGAACACAATATGTATAAACCCTAATTCAATCTAAGAAAACAATCAAACAGATCATTGAAGAGCAATCCAACTTTAAACGGTCACCACCTGATTTTCAAACATGCAAGCTCAATCTGAATCTTTTTGTCAAAAGTAAATGTAAAAGAAAAAAAAAGTAAATAAGAAAAAAACTGTGGCCTGGGATTATTCATGTCTTTGGCATTTCGCTTTCATTATTTGGAAATGTGCAAAGACAATCTATTGAGTATGAGATTTTTTTTTTCCCAACCAAATCTATTATTATTAATCAACGTCGTTAGAACTCAAAACCTCTTATATCAACTTTAGAACCATAAACTTAGATATCTAAGTCTATAACATGATTGATCTTCTTCAAGCCCAATTTTTTTTTTTTTTGGGAAAAAAACAGATATTTTTTAATAGTTAATAAAGGAATAAGTTTTTAATTTTTTCAGTAACCTTTTAGATTAGACATTAGTCGTAAATTGGTTCATTTAAAATAAAAAAGACTAATGTATCTAGAAAATAAAAATAAAAATAATTATTTTACAAGTAACATCATATATGAGAAATTATCCATTTCAAAATCTTGGACTCTCTTAAAGTCCGAAAATATTATTTCATCATATAATAATCATGCTTGGCACGCACACACAAGCATGATTATTGATTCACACATTCGTCTTTAATTAATTAACTAAAATAAGGTAATTGAGAAGTCTTTGGGGGTGCCTCGAAATTGAAATTTGGTAACACAATTAATGCTAAGAAATGAATCTGGCTACCGTATATCCTGCAACGACATGGATAAAGGACTGTTCCACCATTCAACCTGAAATCATCAAGTAAAAGAAACAAGATCATGAGCATTGTTTTAAAATCTGAAAGCAGATTAGAAGTAATAAAAATAATAATAATTAATAGACCTTACCATCGGTTATCACATTACTGCCCAGTGCATCTTCCCCCTCATTCCCTGGCTGAGGACCAGCCACACGGCCACACCAGTATGTCTCGAGAATCTTTACTGACTTCTCATGGATCTCGTCGTTGTCATGACTTCGCAGATTTTCTATCTTTTCTAATCCCTCAGCCTCTTCAACCAACTGGGCATATTGATTAACATCTCCAATGGCTATGTCCATATTCTTTTCAGCTTCCCCTGTTGTGCGCGGAATGCGGAATCAAGCGCACCAAATAATTATAGAAAAATAAAGGACACAAGAATTTACGTGGTTCGATAATTAAACCTACATCCACGGAGGCAAGAAAGAATAATTGTTTATTTAACAATTAATAGAGTACAATATTTGAGTAACGAATCTCACTTCCCAGAAACCCAAATAATACCCAGTACTCTCACACTCTGTAGGAAAGATAAATTCCCCAGACACACTTCTCTCACTTCTCTCAAAAGCTTAAAAACTTATAAGCTTAACAATTTTGGGATAATCAAGAATGGAAGAAGTGCCATCTATTTATAGGAAAAATAATGGCACAATTGCACCAATCCCCTTACTATTCCACCTAACCCAAACACTATTACACCTAACCCATGCAAATATGTCAAGGAGTTTGGTATTTCTTTGGCCAATCTTGAAAAATTCTCCAAATTTGAATCCAACATTTCGGCTAACCTTGACAAATTGTTAGCAAAATGCAAGTGGCTTTCTTATTTTTCAACAATTCTCCACCTCGGCAAAGATTTGTCCAAATCTGAGCCGACTACTAACGGATCATCATCCCCAAAGTGGCTGCATCTCTATGACTGCCTACGTACCCAAAATTTGGGATCAAGCCAACCGTAGTTCAAAA
>MKYO02029634.1:111873-130123 GCA_002013955.2 Citrus medica
AGTTGCACGATCAGCCAATCCTTCAAGCAAATCTTGTTGTTCAGCCTGAGTCTGAATTCTCTACGCCAAATGTTGGTGCTCTCCCAATACCAATCTCCAATACGTATTCTGTACTTTTCCAGCTTCTCCAAGAACAAGCCTCTGGGCAGAGTGTTGACATCATGGATGTCTAATTCTAAAGAGGTCAAGTTAGGCAAATGCTTCAACTCCTCAACGCTAGCATTCTTAACCCCTTCCACCTCCACCTCCCATTTTTGAAAGCTTCTACAACTTATGTATAGTTCTTCTAAATGGGATAAATTTGATAAAACATTTGGTGGGATAACTTCTAGTTTCCTACATTCTCTCAAATCAAGCAAGGTTAGCCAAGTCAATTGACCTACTTCTGTTGGCAGCTGCTTAATGTCAGAGCCTCTTAAACAAAGGATTTCTAGTTTCTTCAAGCCTCCTATGACACTTATATCTACCAATTTGCAATAACACAAACTCAGTGCTCGAAGGTTTAACAGAAAACCAAGTGTTGAAGGCAGTGACAGTAGATTCATGTAAGTCAAGTTTATAACTCTGACCTGTATCATCCCCTTGAAAAAATTGTTTGGAATGGTTAATGATGAAGATTCCTTATCCGCACATATAAAAAGAAGTTTGAGTTCAGGACATTCCACCACTTCAGGAAGCACATTAGTCTTGATATCTTGTAAGACGATCGAAGTGTAACGCTTTACTGCACTTTCGTCTGACCACACCCTGAAACCATCAACCTGCTCATTTGTCGCTGTCAACGCAATTTTCTCTGTAGATGCAATTGATATGGCAACATCGCGAACAACATCATGCATGGAAAAGAACTCTTCACTCTTGCTTATATGGTCTAGCAACATACAAGAAGCTTTGAGTTTGTGCACCAACGTCCGCACTCGAGCTCGTGCTACTTCCATCTTATTGACACCTTGAAATAAACCCAATCCCATCCCACACATTAACAAGGCATCAATGGATGATATGGCTGTATATCCTATTAGCAAAAAGATGTTCTTGAGCTCCTCCCCTTCTAATTTGTTGTAACTCAAACTCTATTGCTTTATATGCAGTTGGCTGTATGTCTTTGAAATTCGTTGAGGATGGCCTTCTTAGTTGTTCCAACGCATCCTTCCATTCAAATAATCTCTTGTTCCTTAATGCCCTCGCTATCGTCACAATGGAAACAGGCAAACCTGCACATTCCTTTGCCACATCCCTTGCTATCGATTGGAATTCACTATCTTCAATATAATCACCTGCCATCTTCTTGAATAGACTCCAAGCTTCTTCTTCGTTTAGAACACCAATTGAGAAATTTGGTCGAGAATCCATCTTCCCAGACAATACATCTTGACTTCTGGCCGTCAACAGTACTTTACAACCTTTATGACCATCTCGATGTGGAATTCCGACAACCCGCAAATCAAGATTTTCCCAAATGTTGTCTAGAATTATCAGGATCTTCTTCTCTGCTTTCATACGTGTAATTAAGCCGTTCGCCCTTCCTGATTCACTCTCCTCATGAAACTTCAGGCCAAGTTTATCACCGATTTCTCCTTGAATCTTTCGTATGTCTTGATTCTGGGACACCTCAACAAAAACCACCTGATCAAAGAGTTTGTCGCTCTTGACTTTCCTAGCAATTTCTTCCGCCAGCATCGTCTTTCCGATGCCGCCCATCCCATAAATCCCAAGCATATTGACATCGGGATCATCTAGTGCACTGAGTATATTCATCAAAGTGAACATTCTTGATTCAAAGGGCTCGTAGTCTTTGTTAGAGATAAGCCGTATATCCTCTGGAGCAGTACAGTAGGAAATTCTATCAAATCTTTGAGCTTCTCGGACTTTGACAACAGCCTCCTTCTGCCTCTCTACTTCCTTGCTAAGTCGACGGCGGGTCTTCAAATTAGGACATAACCCCTTGAAACAACGCTTATTTGTAATGGCTTCATCGTCTGTAAACTTAACTGCCTCAACAATGACATTATTTGCCGTTGCAAGCCAATTCTCAACGTTCTCTTCAATCTCTTCTCCTTTTCTTTTAGCCTCATCAACGTGGTGCTCTGTACGCACCCTCTTAGACTTCAGATCATCAACTTCAATCTTGAGATTCTGTAAGTTGCTCATGTACTTACTCTCACGCAAATAGCTAATTTGGCGATATGCGGGAGGGGCCAAGCACTTTACAACTTCTACAACAATAGTAAGAATGATTTCAGCCATCTTCAGTCCTTTTCCTCTCTCTCTCCTTTTCTGAATTTTTGAAAAACAATTGACCCAATAATGAAGCAAACTAAGTGATTAAACACGAGTGACTACAACAAGATGGGGCAGAGTAAGAAGAAAATACAAAGAGTAGATACAGAATAAAACAGAGATTAGATAGAGAACAGAGCAAAACCAGATAACAAGACTGAAGATTACAACAAACAGAGGCCAAATATTGTTGAGATCAGAAGATTGAAAATTCGAAAGAGTTGACGGCAAAAGCGGAATACAAGAACAACAATAAACACAATAAACAGAAGCAAAGTGTGTTTCTGATCAAAGGATGAAAACAGTAAGGAAGGGTTTGTTTTGTTGACTGGGAATGAATGCAAAGAAAGACTGATATTAAAAAATGATCTCAATAATGGAGGAGTGATTCAACTCTGGATAATAAAGTTCTGTCGTATTCTTGTTAACTTTTTGTTGTGGCAGAGAACGGAGAATAAGGATGAGATTAAAAACTAATAAGTGACTCGTCTATGTCTTTAGGAATTAATTAATCATCTTAGTTTTATGGCCGGTTGGCCGTTGTCCGTCGGATTAGAGAACAGAAATCCAAACGGTGGAGATCACTTGCTGAAAGCATGACCCTTTGTCATATGTAACTATGTAAGATATGTCCAAGACCGGTAATTGACCGTTAGCATCATGCCAGTGTAGTAGAGGGGAAGCGTCTTTTTACACAACTCATGTATATTCATTGAAATATGGAGGGCCAAATTATTATTCTAAAAAAATATTTGAATACCATGTTTGTGGGATGTGCTTCGACGAAGACCAGCAGTGATGAGCAGACATCTGGTAACAGGGTTCCTCGAGCAGGTATATCTTGTAAGAGTCTGGTATCCGGAGGAGCAGGAGCAGGAATATCCTGCTCATCCACGAGCATGTCATCCACGAGGCCAATCCCATGTGGGAAGCATAAAGCCATTCCTGCTAAGGGTTGAGTCGAGCAGACCCGGTCAACGACAGTTAGCGAGGCATGCTCTCCAGTCCGAGAATCAAGGCACGAAGGCCACGTAACCACCCACGACAACGGAAATGGGGCATCCACTCTCGAGATGTGGGAAGATAACGAGCGCGAATGGAGGGAAGGCCCGAGTTCAGAAGTGGCCTATAAAAAGGTAGCCAACGAAGGTAAAATGGTTAGCAATTTGGAGATTATAACAGAGATAAAAGAAAGTTCTAAAGAATAGAAACTACAGAAAAGCCATAAGATTTGTGGCAAGTGTTCCCAGAATCTTCATATCTGACTTGAGCGTCGGAGGGTTTACGCCGGGAAAACAACCTGTGTGCTCTGACTTGTTTCTGTGGACGCAGGAATATTTTGAGAAGAAAGTGTACGAGGAGAGATCCTGATCGAGATGAAGTTGATCGAGCAGATATCCTGGTCGTAGAAAGAAGGCAACCAGAATCTCGCGTCAACATTTTGGCGCCGTCTGTGGGGAGCTGATAAAAAAGCTTCTGTTGATAGCAAGAAGAGGAGTAAAGCAAGTGAAAAAGCAATGGAGGCATTAGGGAGTAGTGCACAAGGGAATGATATGAGGCTTAACGATTCCGTGACGCTGAGGGAGATAGCCAGTGAAGCACGGGAAAAAGCCACGTTTGACCGGATGGAACGGATGGAAAAGCAGATGGAGATCCTAACAACCATCCTACATGAGCTGCGGAGTGAACGAAGGGGAACCCAGGAGGAAAGGCTGAGAGGTGGTGGAGTGGCACCAGATCACGATAGTACGAGAAGAAGTCAAACCACCGGGAGATTTGGTGGTGAGAGAGGTAACCTATCTCTGCGGAGAGAAACTCATAGAGAGGAAGAGCAATCCCTGGCAAGACAGATTTTTGACGAGGACAACGGGGTGGCGAATGCAGAGGAAACAGAGTTGAGGCAACACTTGCATGATGTAGAGCAAGAGCGGGATCAAGTTGCAGCACGTGACCCTGGTCGTGCAGTGCAGCTGGAGGAGGAAGTGCGCAGACTAGCACATATAATAGATGACATGCAAGGAAGGAGCAGAGCTCCTGGTTGGAGGATAATGCTGGACGGAGAATCACCGCTCGCAGCAGAGATCATGAGGGCAGTTATTCCAAGAGATTTCCGCCTCCCAGACCTTAGATATTCGGGACGAACTGATCAGTTGTTGCACATAGAGTGCTTCAACGACATAACTGGGGTACAAGGATTATCTCAATCCCAAAGGTGCAGGGTGTTCCCACTATCCCTTGAGGGACGTGCACGCGAGTGGTACAGGAAACTTCCTAGGGGGAGCATTAGAACCTTCGAGCAGATGTGCCAGGAATTTGCAGAGCAGTTTCGTGGGGCAATGACACCAGAAGATGACATGATGGAGTTGAAAAACATGAAGCAGGGAGAACAAGAAACCCTTCGGGAATTCATCAAGAGGTTTCATCGTGCTGTCCTCGATTTGGGAGCCTTCAACCATCCTCAGGCATTAAGGGGATTGAAAGAAGGGGTGAAGATAGGAAGGCTGTGGTACAACTTGAGAAGCCCAGTTATTTAGACGTATGCAGCCCCATACGAGCAGGCTAAGAGGGACATTAAGATTGAAGAGGAAAAGGCAGCGTGGATTAAGACAGACCAGCTAGAAGGGTTGGGAAAGAAAGAAAAGAAAGCATTACCAAGGAATCGGCCGATCAGGAGGAGGGACCACCAGGCCTCAGGTAGTGGTACAGGAGGTGGAGTAACCGCTTATCAGTCTCATCAGAGGCCACCACAATATCAGGGCAGCAGGGCACCACCTCCTCATTCCCCAGCTAGGGAGCCTTGGAGAAGGCATGACTCGACATATGGTGGTCTTCATCAACACTCCCACGGTAGTAGAGGGAGCAGACCAGAAGCGCTGCCACTGCCTCCAACTCAGAACGGAGCAAATAGAGAAAGGGCAGTACACATGATCGACCAGAACTAGGACTATGGGCGGTATACTTCCTTGAAGATGTCCCTGGACGAGGTGTACGAGGCCATAAAGGACCGAGGATTGTTGTACCTCCCTGACCCAATAACAAAGCTACCCAGCAGGGGGATAGGGGACGCTATTGTAAGTTCCATGACACTCATGGCCATACCACTGCAGAATGCAGAGATCTCAAGACCCAGGTTGAAGATTTGGTGAGAAATCGGTACCTAGACGAGTTTATAGATGGGACTTTCCCGATGGTGGCCTCGACATGTGAAGGGGAGCAGAGTGATAGAAACTTGAGGCGCGAGCAGCCTGCAGTAAGAGTGATAGCTGGGGCCCCAACATTGGCCGGAGATTCCAACAGATCGAGGAAGAATTATGCTAGATACGCCATGACTAGTAAAGAGGTATTCTTCAACACCTCAGCAGCCAAATGAGCAAGAGTTAGGCAAGTGCCAATCATGTGGATGGATGAAGATGAAGAAGGGATTATATACCCCCACGAGGATGCTTTAGTCATCAAGGCTACTGTTGCAAGTAAGAAGTTTGACCGGATACTGGTTGATACAGGGAGCTCAGTTGATGTGTTATTTAAGTCAACTCTGGAGGAGATGTGAATAGCAGACCGGAAGTTGGAGTACCCCAATACCTCCTTGAAAGGGTTTAGAGGAGGAAAGCTGGTCTCTCTGGGCGTGGTCGAGCTACCTATCACAATTGGGAGCTCCCCGACAGAAAGGACCATGATACTGGACTTTGTGGTGGTGGATGAAGAAGGTCCTTACCAGATGATCCTAGGTCGGCCATTTCTGAGGATGAGCAAAGCGGTACTGTCCAACCATTATCTGGCTCTCAAGTACCGGGTGAATGGGGTAGTTGGAGTGGTACGAGAAGACCAGAGAATCGCACGAAGCTGCTACTCCTTGGAAGCAAGGGAAGTAATGCAGATAACATCCCTTGATACCCGAGTGGAAAACAGGAACGACAGACAAGAATCTGTAGAGGAGCTGGAGACAGTAAGCATGGGACCAGAGAATCTGGGAAAAACGATCAGAATCGGGTCGAGACTTAAGGAAGAGCAGAAGCAGGAGTTGGTGAAATGCTTACAGGCTCATGCAGATGTGTTTGCTTGGACATATGAAGACATGCCAGGGATTGATCCTGAGGTAGCATGTCATAAGCTGGCAATAAAGAAAGGTGCTCGGGCAGTAAGGCAGAAAAGGAAGTGCTTCAATCAGGAGAGGTATGAGGCTATAAATGGCGAGGTGGAGAAGCTCTTGAGAGCAGGGTTCATTCGGGAAGTCAATTATCCTGAGTGGATATCGAATGTGGTGCTGGTAAAGAAGGCAAATGGCAAGTGGAGGATGTGTGTAGATTTCACAGATCTCAATAAGGCATGCCTAAACCAGCTAGTAGATTCAACGGCTGGACACGGCCTGCTTAGCTTCATGGACGCATTTTCGGGATACAACCAAATTCCCATGTATGAGCAGGATGAGGAGAGCACGACCTTTATTACTAACCAGGGTTTATTCTGTTACAGGGTAATGCCATTTGGTCTTAAAAATGATGGGGCCACGTACCAGAGGCTGGTGAATAAAGTCTTTAAGCCATTGATTGGGAGAACCATGGAGGTGTACGTGAACGACATGATAACCAAGTCGAAAATCCTGAAGGAACATGTCGGACACCTCGAGGAGACATTCGGGTTTTTGAGGAAGTACAAGATGAAACTCAACCCGGAAAAGTGTGCTTTTGGGGTCGAGTCAGGGAAGTTCCTTGGATTCATGGTGAGCCATAGGGGGATCGAAGCAAATCTCGAGAAGATCCAGGCGATCGTGCAGATGAGGTCTCCTCGCAGCCTGAAGGAGATGCAGAGCCTCACGGGGAGGGTGGCGGCATTGAGCCGATTCATATTGATGAAGAGTAGGAATCCATATTATACTAGGATTAGTTTCCTTATTAACTAAAGTTTAAGACTTTTAGATTCCTTTCTAATTTAGAATTTTGTTTCCCTTTCAATTTAGGATTTTGTTTTTACTTTATGAATTAGGATAATTACTACTACTATAAATAGCTCTCTCTTGTAGCCTTTGAAGGCAGAGAATTTTGAGTTTAATATTATTTCAATTTTCAAATCTCTTTGTGAGTATTTGAGCAGTTACTCTCGGTATTATGTGGAATCAACGAGTCTTAATCCCTAAGTTCGCGGTATTCTTTTGAATCAACGTGAATTTAGTTGCTCTTTGTTCCAGTATTCTCTAGAATCAACGGAATATTTTGAACATTAAACTTCCGCTGCATCAACTTGGTATCAGAGCCAAAACCTGGTATCACCAATCTAACTCCATCTACCACCAAATCTTTTTTTTTTTTGCCCTTTTTGATTCTTCTGTTTAGCCCCATTACCTTTTTAAACCCAAATTTGATAAAATGCCTCCAAGAAAAGCTCGTGATGCTCATACTGCAACTTACAATCAAGAAGATGTTTCTAAGGATGAAGCCCTAGCTAGTATGACAGCCAGAATTGATATGCTATCTGCACAAATGGCACGAATGACAGAGTTACTTGACGAACGCCATCGTACTCCAGAACGTGAAGACAAATCAAGTGGAAGCTTTGCTAACCCATTCTCTGGGCGTCGACCTAAAACTGAGTCTACTGATGACAGAAGATGGGAATCTGGGTTGAGAATTGACATTCCCGAATTTCAAGGAAGTGGTCAACCTGAAGAATTATTGGATTGGATTAATGCTATTGAGGAAGTTTTTGAATACAAAGAAGTTCCTGAAAATAAACTAGTTTCGCTTGCTACAACTCGATTTCGTGGAAGAGCAGCAGCTTGGTGGCAACAAACTAAGCTCACAAGGATTAGGCAAGGCAAAAAGAAGATTGATTCTTGGGAAAAGTTCAAGAAGCACTTGCGTGGAGCATTCTTGCCTCATAATTATGCCAAACTGTTATACCAACAGCTACAGAATTTAAGGCAAGGTAATCGATCAGTGGATGAATACACTACAGAATTTCATTGGTTGGTGGCACGCAATGACTTGACAGAGACAGAAGAACAACAGGTTTCCCGCTACATTGGAGGCCTACGATCTCAATTTCAAGACCAATTAAATTTACTTGACCCATACTCTGTTTCAGAGGCACACCAACAAGCCTTGCAGTTGGAGAAGCAATTTAGTCGACGTACTAATGACTCAAGCTTTCGGGGTGCTCGAAGTGTTGTTCGTGATAATTCAAACCCAGCTTCCCAATTTCGTAATTTCACTCCTCCAAATCCTTCAAATAAAACTAGTAAGCCTAGTGAAATCGGTCAAAGCAGCAAAACCCAATCCTCGGGTTCGGGATTACGCTGTTTTAATTGCGGAGAAAATGGACACCGAATGACAGAATGTAAGAAGGGAGGAAAATATGGTAAAGGCTTATTCGTAGGCACAGAGGAAAGCGAAGACTATCAGGAGGAAGAAACTGAGGAGTTTGCTGTAGAGCCAACTTTTGATAGTAGTGGTAGCACTCAATCTGTTGAAGAACATGGTGATAGCGGACCAATGTTGATCGTGAACCGTGCATTCTTCACTCCTAAAGGTCAAGACAAAGACAAGTGGCTACGACAAAATATCTTTCAGACTACTTGCACAATTGGGGGTAAAGTATGTCGTATGGTCACAGACTTCGGCAGTTGCGAGAATGTCATTTCGGAAGAAGCCATAACAAAGCTAAATTTAAAGACAGAACCTCATCAAACTCCATACAAGCTCACATGGCTGAAGAAGGGAAATCAAGTGACAGTATCAAAACGTTGCTTAGTTTCCTTATCCATTGGTTCAATTTATAAAGACAAAATTTGGTGTGATGTTGTGGCTATGGATGCTTGTCATCTATTACTGGGTAGACCTTGGCAATATGATCGAAACGTAGTGCATGATGGGAAGAGAAACACCTACAGCTTTATGTTTAACAACACCAAGATCGTTCTCCTACCTAACAAAGAGTTTACTCTCCAGCAAGACTTGGGTAATTATTTGTTAGGAAAGAAGCAATTTATAGATGTTGTAGCAGAAACAAAGAGAGTCTACATTTTATTGAGAAAAGAGAGTAACGGTGATTCGAATATTCCTGAAGCTGTGACACCTATTCTGGTGGAATTTCAAGATTTGTTCCCTAATGAGCTACCACAGGGTTTACCACCTCTTCGAGATATACAACACCAAATTGATTTGGTACCAGGTTCTACATTACCAAATCGACCTCATTATCGTATGAGTCCTACAGAACATGAGGAATTAAGGCAATGATATACTTATATATAGCACCAGTCACGAGTTACATCTATAACATTTGAGAGAAGTGCTTTTAGCCTTAAGAGCAACAAGTTTATACACAGTAGTAAACAAGTGTATTTTCTTGACAGAGAAAGTATTATTTTTGGGATATGTGGTGTCGAAGGATGGTATATTTGTTAACCAATCAAAAGTGGATGCTATTCGAGATTGGCCTCAGCCAACTACTTTATCCGCCACCAGAAGTTTCCATGGATTGGCCTCTTTTTACAGGCGATTCATTCATCATTTCAGTACTAGTATGGCACCAATCACAGATTGCATGAAAGGAGGACAATTCTCTTGGACAGAGGCAGCTACTAAGGCATTCAAGATTATCAAAGAAAAGTTGATTACTGCCCCAGTACTTGCCCTACCAGATTTTTCGCTCACTTTTGAGGTACATTGTGATGCTTCTAAGGTCGGCATTGGAGCTGTTCTTAGCCAACAGGGTAAGCCTATAGCTTATTTCAGTGAGAAGTTGAATGGAGCGAAGGCACACTACAGCACTTATGACGTGGAATTTTACGCAGTAGTCCAAGCGTTAAAACATTGGCGACATTATCTAATTCATAAAGACTTTATTTTATACACTGACCATGCCGCGTTAAAGTACCTCAATAGTCAAGACAAGCTCTCTCACAGACATGCCACGTGGACAGCATTCCTTCAACAATTTACCTTTGTGGTGAAGCATACCTCCGGTGAATCCAACCGGGCAGCAGATGCACTTAGTCGACGAACTTCGTTATTGACACAGATGCATAATCAAGTTCTTGGATTTGACACATTTCGAGAGTTATATGCTTCTGATCCTTACTTTGCTCCTATATTAGAAGACGTTGTTGCAGGATTTCGCTCAGATTATCATTTACATGACGAATTCCTTTTCAAGAGTAATCAGTTGTGTGTTCCTGACTCAAGTTTGAGATTGAAAATCATTTCAGAGTTACATAATGAAGGGCACATGGGTCGTGACAAAACTCTGGCTCTAATCGCCAACACTTATTTTTGGCCTACTATGAGGCGTGAAGTCTATCGCTATGTTGAGACTTGTCGCATTTGTCAAGTTTCCAAAGGTGCAGCAACTAATGCTGGGTTATATATGCCGCTGCCGATTCCAACACAACCTTGGGCTGACATTAGCATGGATTTTGTTTTGGGATTACCCCGCACTCAGAGGGGTATGGATTCAATATTTGTTGTTGTTGATCGATTCTCGAAAATGGCTCACTTCATTGCTTGCAAGAAGACTACAGACGCTTTGACTGTTGCTCGCCTATTCTTCAAGGAAGTCTATAGATTGCACGGTTTACCAAGTTCTATAGTATCTGACCGGGATACACGATTTCTTAGCCATTTTTGGAAGACATTATGGAAGTTGACTAACACTCGCCTGAATTTTAGTAGTGCTTACCACCCACAAACAGATGGTCAAACTGAAGTTGTCAACCGCTCTTTAGGAAACCATCTACGTAGTCTAGTTGGCGACAACTTGAAGATGTGGGATCAGAAGTTATATCAAGTCGAGTTTACTTATAACCGTGCCGTTAAGCGTAGTACTGGTTTAAGCCCTTTTCAGGTGAATTACGGATATAATCCACGAGCTCCCATCGACTTGGCTCCAGTTCCAGATTTAGTTCGCAAAAGCGGTAAAGCAGAAGACTTTATTGAGCAGCTTCAGCAGATTCATGAAACTACGCAAGAGTCTTTGAAGCAGACGACCGAAGGTTATAAAATTATGGCAGACAAAAAACGTCGAGCTTTGGAATTTCAAGTGGGAGATTTTGTTTGGGCTGTCTTAACTAAAGAAAGATTCTCAGTTGGTGAGTACAACAAGCTTTCTGCCAAGAAAATCGGCCCTTTGGAGATTATAGAGAAGATAAATCCTAATGCCTACAGATTAAAGCTTCCTAGTCATATCCGCACTGCAGATGTATTTAATGTTAAGCATCTTATTCCTTACAGAGGTGATCATGATGAAGATGTTGTTGCTGACAATCCGAATTTGAGGGCGAATTCTCTCCACCCTGGGGGGAATGATGAAGAGTAGGAATCCATATTATACTAGGATTAATTTCCTTATTAACTAAAGTTTAAGAATTTTAGATTCCTTTCTAATTTAGAATTTTGTTTCCCTTTCAATTTAGGATTTTGTTTTTACTTCATGAATTAGGATAATTACTACTACTATAAATAGCTCCCTCTTGTAGCCTTTGAAGGCAGAGAATTTTGAGTTATTAATATTTCAATTTTCAAATCTCTTTGTGAGTATTTGAACAGTTAATTCTCGGTATTCTGTGGAATCAATGAGTCTTAATCCCTAAGTTCGCGGTATTCTTTTGAATCAACGTGAATTTAGTTGTTCTTTGTTCCGGTATTCTCTAGAATCAACGGAATATTTTGAACATTAAACTTCTGTTGCATCACATATCCAAGGCTACTGATAAGTGTCAGCCATTCGTTTAAGTGATAAGGAAGGGAAAGAAAACATAATGGACCCCAGAATGCAAAGAAGCCTTCCAGAACTTGAAGTAGTACTTGCAGCAAGCACCTCTGCTGTCCACACCAAGGGATGGGGACAAGTTATTTTTGTATTTGGCGGTATCAGATCGGGCCGCAAGTTCTGTTTAGGTGAGAGAGGAAGAAGGGGTTCAGTATCCGATATACTACACCAGCAAGGCCCTGCTCGACGCTGAGACCAGATACCCACCGTTGGAGAAATGGGCACTTGCCCTTGTGGTTGTTGCTCGGAAGCTGAGGCCATACTTTCAAGCATTCTTAGTCTCGGTAATAACAAAGCAGCCATTACGTGAAACTCTACACAAGCCAGATGCTTCTGGTCGGCTCGTCAAGTGGGCTATAGAACTGAGCGAGTTTGACATAAACTACAAACCCCGAGCAGCGATAAAGGCTCAGACGATGGCCGATTTCGTAGCAGAATTCACAGAGCCCGAAATATGTTTGCACTAGCAAGATGTAGCTACAAACAGCGACAAAGCCCGAGTATGGCGGATGTCTGTAGATGGGTCATCCGGGGAGCAGGGATCAGGAGCAGGAATTGTTTTGGAAGGCCCAGAAGGGGAGGAGATCTCTTATGCTGTAAAGTTAGAGTTCGCAGCCACAAATAACCAAGCAGAGTACGAAGGCCTGATAGCAGGTTTGGAATTGGCTAAGGCAATGAAAGCGGATAGAGTGAAGATCAGAACTAATTCCCAGCTGGTCGCAAATCATGTCAGTGAAAGATTTCAATCGAGAGAGGAGAAGATAGAGCAATACCTGAAGATAGTCAGGCATATGATGGGGAAATTTGAAGCGGTTGAGGTGATACAAATCCCCAGGGAGCAGAATAGTCGAGCAGATGTTTTGGCGAGGATGGCAGCGGTAGTAGACCCAAAAATGCCAAAGTCGATCCCTCTAGAGGTGAAGTCCAGCCCGAGCATCGAGCAGAATTTGGGGCTGCTGCGGATAGAACAAAAATGCTCGTGGATGGACTCGATAATTTCGTACCTTAGAGACGGGGTATTACCACCAGAGAAGCTGCGAGCTCGGAAGATTAGAGCCCAGGCCTCGAGATACACGATGATTGATGGGGTACTATATCGGCGAGGATATACGCTACATTTCCTTCGGTGTTTGGATGAGAATGACGCGGACTACGTACTGAGAGAAGTACATGAAGGAATTTGCGGGAATCATTTTGGTGGGAGGTCCCTGGCCCACAAGGTTCTAAGGCAGGGATATTTCTGGCCGACAATGTACCAGGATGCGCAGGAGAAGACTAGGAGCTGTGTAAGCTGCCAGAGTTTTGCGAGTTTCTCCAACCAACCACCAGAGAAGCTCACTTCTATGGCCTCCCCCTAGCCATTTGCTCAATGGGGAATTGATCTGATCGGCCCGTTGCCAAAGGGACAAGGAGCAGCAACACATGCAATAGTGGCGATTGACTACTTCACGAAGTGGATAGAGGTAGAAGCCCTTAGCAGAATCACAGAGAAGAAAGCAACAGACTTTGTGTGGCGAAACCTGGTCTGTCGATACGGGATCCCTTATGCCTTGGTAACGGATAATGGCAGGCAGTTCGATAATCACAGCTTCAGAGATTTCTGCCAGAACCTCGGGATAGAGTTGAAGTATTGCTCGCCTGCTCACCCTCAATCTAATGGACAAGTAGAAGCAGCCAATAAGACCATCAAGAGGCTTTTAAAAACTAGGCTCGGAGCAAAAAAAAAGGTGCATGGGTTGATGAGCTGTCAGGTGTTCTATGGGCATACAGGACAACCCAAAAAACAGCAACTGGGGAGACACCGTTCGCCTTGGCTTTCGGACATGAAGCGGTCGTACCAGCCGAAATAGGAACGGCCACGCACCGGACATACCATTTCAATGAGCAGGTGAACGACGAACAGATGTGTTTGAATCTAGATCTGTTAACGGAAAAGAGGGAGCAAGTAGCCAAGCGATCAGCCGTTTACCAGCAGAGGGTTGCTCAGTATTATAACCAGAAGGTGAATGTACGGCAGTTCAAGGTCGGAAATTGGGTGTTAAGGAGAGTGAATCATAACACGAAAGACTCGGCTCAGGGAGTACTCGGACCAAATTGGGAGGGGCCATATAGGGTCAAGCAGCTAGTTAGACCCGGAGCTTACAAGTTGGTTCGCTCGGATGGCCACGAGGTGAAACGCCCATGGAACGCAGCACACCTCAGGAAATATTTCCAGTAAGAATTGTCCACGTTTTCAAGTTATTTCTGTTCGTGTTTGTGGTTATTTATTTTATGTCAAAACAATTTCATGTAAGTTGAATCCTGCAATTAATGAAACGTCGAGGAATTTCATTCACTTGAAACTGTAAAAATTATCTAAGGCATGCAAAGGCTCACTAAGTCTCAAAGCCTGTTTATGGCGAGACTAGAAGCCAAACGTGACAGGATCTGCTCGACCACGCGAAGGCGAGCAAAATCCCAATCATTGAAGAATTCATTAAGGCATGCAAAGGCTCGTCAAGTCTCAAAGCCTATTTTGGGCGAGACCAGAAGCCAAGCGTGTCAGGATCTGCTCGACCACGCGAAGGCGAGCAGAATCCCCAAGCATCGAAATATTTACTAAGGCATGCAAAGGCTCACCAAGTCTTAAAGCCTGTTTATGGCGAGACCAGAAGCCAAGCGTGCCAGGATCTGCTCGACCACACGAAGGCGAGCAGAATCCCAATCATTGAAGAATTCACTAAGGCATGCAAAGGCTCGTAAAGTCTTAAAGCCTGTTTATGGCGAGACCAGAAGCCAAGCGTGCCAAGATCTACTCGACCATGCGAAGGCGAGCAGAATCCCCAAACATCGAAATATTTTCTAAGGCATGTATACAAAGGCTCGTCAAGTCTCAAAGCCAATTTATGGCGAGATCGGAAGCCAAGCATGCTGGGATCTGCTTGACCAAGTGAAGGCTAGCAGATTCCGCAACACTAGGAAAACTATCTGAGGCATGAGAAAGCTCGTAAACTCTCAAGGCCTCCTCTGTGACCAGGTCAGAAGCTAGATGGATAAATAAATTAAAATTCCAATGCGAGAAAGAAAATAAGAACAATTTTATTAAGCTCTTAAAAGTCTGCAATGCTGTTACATCCAATGTTCAAAAAGTAATTACAACGCAAGACAAGTTCAGGAGGACGGCAGATCAGTAAGCCGAGCAGCTTCAGTTGGCTGGTCCACTTCAGGGGCAGGGGGTGTCACCAGTTGCATCCGGGGGGTACTTGCCTCTCCAACGTCAGTGGGGACTGCACGAGGAGGAGAGTTTTCCTCCTCAACCACGATTGGTTCCACTTGTTCGACATCCTCTCTCGCCGCCTCCTCATCCATATATTGAGCAACACAACCTGCAAGGTCATCCATCTTCAGATCCGGATGCTGCTTCCCAAGGACGACCATGATGCAGCGGTAAGAATGTCGAAGTCCCTGGTTGTATTGGTTGTCAGAATCCTTCTCCAAGTTCTCGACCTGAACCCGGTGGGAGTCGCGGAGAGATTCGAGCTGAGCCTCGTACATAACTTTCTGCCTTTGCAGATCCTCTTGGACCTTAGTCAGCTCTTCTTCGAGAGTAATAGCTTTTGCTTGAGTAAGAGATTCTTGCTCTATCAACTTCAAATTCTCGAGATTCAGCTCCCATGCTTTCTTCTCGGCATCGTCAGCTCTGGTCATCGCTGACTGAATGTCCTCCTTCATCTTCCTGTCATAGCGGCCAACCTTGGCCTTATAATAGGTGGTCATGTAGCTGAGATGGAAAGCGCTATACTGTATCGCTCCCACCAGCTCACCCAGGGTGCAGCCGTCAAAGTTCTCCAGGTCTTTCTTGCTCACGAGTTTGGAAAGCTCGTTGAGATAGGGGGCCAAGTGTTCTGTTCGGCTGTCAGATAAACGAGATCTAGGCCCGACAGGAGGAGATAAGGAAGCAGGACCAGTGGCTGCTCCACTAGTCTCTTCGACTTTGACAGGAGGAGGAGGTAGAGTCCTCAAGGAACCTGCTACGCAGTGTTCACCCGCTTCGCAGTGGGAGCGTCCTTGTTCTGGTCTCTCTTCGCAGTTTGAGGTCGAGGACGTTTCTGAGTCAGAGCCCCAATCACAGAATCCTCCATCTTATGGCCGGGGGGGAACCAAACAAGACTCGAGCAGGTTATAAGTGGTTATTAGCTCTCGACTCAAGCAGGAATTGGCTAGTACATCCTCACCCGTTTGAGCTGGTCAAGTTTGAGCGGGAAGTGAACACCCCAAGAACCTGCAACACAAACAAACACTTGGTTAGAGACAAACCAGTAAAGCGAGAACAATTATGAATATAAGATATCTAAAGCGAGCAGGCAACTTGGGACCGTGAAACGGGGTGGGACGCGATAATCCTTCATGTCAATTTGTGCAACCTGACCCCAAGGACCCCCAACAAAAAAGAATTTTCTCTTCCAAGTTCCACTACCACCAGTTGGAAGATCAGTTATGGGTTTCCTACTCTTGGTACTAGATTGGAAGTAGTACCAGCCGGCATCTTTGGGGCTGCTCTTTAGCTGGTACAGGTGCTTCACCTCATCAACCGTGGGCTCGTTTTGGCAACATCTGTCCCACAATATGAATAGACCAGAGAGCACTCTCCACCTGTTGGGGTTCAGCTGACCAGGAGCTAGATTTAGCCCTTTAAGAATCCGGGCAAAGTAGGGTTGCAAGGGACACCTCAGCCCATATTTAAAACTCTCCAAAAACAAGGTAACATATCCCCTAGGAGGCCGGCTAGGGGTATCCTTCTTTCCTGGGATCTTAAGAGGTATTTCACCAGGAATGCCATACCTAAGCCGGAGGTTAGTGAGCTCGTCAAAAAGTGGTCGTGCACGTCATGTAATCAATAGCATAATCCCGCGATAGGGCTCTACCTCCTACTGTACTTTGCCCTTCTGGTCACGACGCTCCTGATGGGGACACCTCACCAGAATCACCTCCTCGATCCTCACTCAGGGTGTTTTCCGAGCCAGAAAACCCCTCCTCATCGCTATTTCCGCTCGAGGAGGTTGTTTGGGGGGACATCCTCCTAGTGCTAGTGCCAACACTAGATCTAATGGGTTCTAAGGGGATCCCGGGGTCAAAAGCAGGATTGGTGAGCAGACTAGGCAGGAAGTCCAACTCATCGTCATCAACCTCAATGACCTTCTCTTTACCTTTCGACATTCCCTAAGCTCTAACCAGAACACCACTACCAACTACTACTCAAGCAAAATAAAGAGAAAAGAAATTATCTACAGCTATCCGAGACCGAGGAGATAGAAGTAATACCTGGAATAGTGGTTCAATCAGAGAAGAACATGAATGGAGGCCTTTATGCCGGAACTTCTTTGCCGGAAAGACAGGGACGGAGAGGGAGTAAATGACGAATTTTCTTTTGGAGAGGTTTTGGGTTTTCCTAATGGAGAATGGACTCTTGGGTTGCCAGCATTTAACAGCACCAAATCTCGAGGGTCTCGTAACCGCTGGTTTGAAATTCAAATAGAGGGGTAGATTTTTGCCACATCACCTCGTCCGCAATTAAATGCGACACGACTCTTGGCAGCCTTTTTCCTATCCCGCGCAAGCAAGAACTGTCAAGTTTCTACTATCGGCTTACTACGTTGCCCAACACCAGAAACTGGGGGACCGGTGTTTATGGGATATGCTTCGATGAAGACCAGCAGTGATGAGCAGACATCTGGTAACATGGTTCCTCGAGCAGGTATATCTTGTAAGAGTCTGGTATCCGGGGGAGCAGGAGCAGGAATATCCTGCTCATCCACGAGCATGTCATCCACGAAGCCAATCTCATGTTGGAAGTGACACAACTTAAAAGTAAATTTTAACTCCCAAGTATAAGAGTGTCTTGTTGTATTATAACTCGGTGAGTCCGAGGTCGATCCACAGAGAAAAGATTTAATTAGTTTATTTTATTTTATCTAAAAATTGAAATTAAAACTTGAATATAAACAACTTAATTTAAATGAAACTATGGAATTGAACTAGTTAGGGTTATGGATCCACTCTTAGAAATAAATAAAACTTAATAAATTCTTTTTGCCAATTTGTTTTAGATTTATTACTCAAAAGATTAATTATACAAATTATTATTATTTTCCCTTTAATTTTATGATGGATTAAGTATTTATTGTGCCAAAATTTAATTTGTCTACAATAAGTCAAAATACCATTT
>MKYO02029635.1:0-11401 GCA_002013955.2 Citrus medica
GCATTTGTAGACATTACAGGATTTCAAAACACAGTAGCTAATATGTATGATAAAATGCTTTCTGAGAAAACTAGATATAACTTGTCCCAAAGACAAGACAAAACCTAACTTGTCCCAAAGACAAGACTCTCTCTTATTGATCAAGATTAAGTCAACTGATTTTTTAAATTCAATTTATATGTCAATCTTGATTTTGCATTCCAACATTGAAGCTTTTTCTAATAGCCCAACAGTTTTTGGGCCTTTAGATGGATTCACTTTTGAGACTGCAATGCCAATAAGGCCAGCCTAACCAGTCCCATTTAGCATGTTCGGTAGCGTTTGTGTGGTAAAACGAAAGGGTTCCTCTATGATACTGTAATTTTTTTACACCATCAATAATGTTTTTAATTGTGTATCATTGGATTTAATCAATGGTACACAATATTTGCAGTAAAAATAAAAATAAAAACAATGGCAAACGGTTAACATGGGTGGATAATTTTGTAAAATAACTATGACCATCCGTAGAGTTTAAAATAATTTCACTTAAATAACATATTTTATTTAAAATTATTTTTTAATCCTCCTTTAAATTTGAAATGTGATAATCTTTTTTAAATAAATCTTCCAAAATCTATTACAATTAAGTATAAAATATAATAGTAGGTTATTTAACACAAATCAAATAAATAAGTTGCAATTGCAAAATTTATATATGATGTAATAGTAATAAATAACACAACTAAGTACATATACTTAAGTAAATGTCATAATTACATCAATAAACTCATTGTTGAGATTGCTTGTAACATAAAAATTACTTGATCACACATGTTTTAATAAAATTTAATATAGTATATTAAAATACTCATTATTTTATATAATATTAAGGGCCATTGTATAATTGATCATGAAATATGTATTATTTTTAACACCCATTTAACATACTTATTCTCTGAACTTTATATTTATCTTACAATTAATATCCTTACATGGTAGGAATTTTAAGTTTTATAAGCCTATATATTTTCATTTTATTTTCAAATATCACTTTGTTAATTTCATAAAAGTTAAATCTAATATATATTCCTAATGAGCTTTAGTTTATGAATCGTGAAAGATTATTTTATTGATATCCTTTGATTGTAATTATAAAATTTTATGTTATTAAGAATCATTACTTTTGTTATGATAATTAATAGTGACAATAAATAAAATATTGCCTCCAATAATATTTACGTGGGAAAAAAAGTGAAAGAAAATCATTTATATTTTTAGATTTTTATTGACATGGTAGGAAATTATCTGAGCCTTATAAAATTTAACTTTCACAAGCTTATTTTCATTTTATTTTCAAATGTCACTTTGTTAATTTCATAAAAGTTAAATCTAACACATATTCTTAATTAACTTTAGTTTATGAATCATGAAAGATTATTTTATTGTTATTCTTTGATAGTAATTATAAAATTTTTATGCTGCGAAGAGTCATTACTTTTATTATGATAATTAATAATGACAATAAATAAAATATTACATCACATAATATTTAATAGACAAAATGAGGAAAAAAATCATTGTATGTTTTTATATTTCCATTATAAAGATATGGTTTGGGATACTTTAACTTAAAATTTTGGCACAATATTTGAGCCACTAATATCTCATAGTCTAATGGTTGATATTGAAAATCAAAATAACATTTCATAATGTTATCCTCCACCATTGAATTGCATGAAATAAATAGTTTAATTTTTTGATAAAAATTTAAATCAAAATATTTCTCACTCTATAGTTATATAGACATATATATAATTTTCAATAATAATTGGTGAATAAAATATTTCTCATTTGTTGTGACTCATATAGTCTATTGCTATGCTTTCTATTATCATTATTGTTTAAGTATTAATGGTTTGTAATTAAATTCATACAATACAAATTATTACAAGACTTTGTGTTAAATAATCTACTTGATATTATATTTTATACTTAATGGTAACTGATTTAGGAAGATTTATTTAAAAGAGATTATCATATTACAAATTTAAAGAGGGGTGAAAAGTAATTTTAAATAAAATATACTATTTAAGTGAAATTATTTCAAACTTTAAGGGTGGTCATAATTATTTTACAAAACTTATCCACCCACTTGAACGGTTACCATTAGTTTTAAATTATTTTTTAGTACAAATATTGTATACCATTAATTAGATCCAATGGTTCACAATTAATACATTATTGATGTTGTAAAAAAAATTACAGCATCATAGAGGAACCCAAAATGAAATCAATTTTATCCCGTCTATTTCATCAGCTCCCTCGCTTCTCAATTAATTTCAATAAGAATTTTAAAATAATTTTTTCTCTCAATATATTCCGTCTAATCTTTTTTTTATTTTATGAGACTCTTGCTCATGATATTTACAATCATACAATTACTGAGATAAGTTTACATCAACTCTTATATAGCACTGCCCAAATTTTAATTTTAAAATAATTTTTTCTCTCAATATATTCCATCTAATTTTTTTATCAGATTATTACTCATGATATTTACAATAATACAATTACTATGACAAATTTATATCAAATCTTATATAATAGTGTCCAGATTTTAACACTCTCTAATATTCGAGGGACGTCAACTCCACTTATGGAAGAAGACTGCCTTCACTCACTCTTTGAGTAAGGAAATTTAAATTAACCTCCATAATACATTTGTGAAGATTCGAACCATTTCTAGTCACTCGCCAAGGTCGAGTGGTTATATTCCATCTAATCTTTACTTTATCTTTTATTTAAAAAAAATCGTCACCTTACTCTTACTATAATTTTTTTTATTTTATCCTTTTTCATACGCAACACCATTTAAAACTTAAAAAATCTACTTAAAGAAAAAATTCTTGAAATCTTACTCTTCCTTTACTATTGAAGCTTTTTGTTTTTTTCTCTTCACAAGTGCAGCCACGGCTCGTGGGCAATGAGATTCTTCCTCAGTAATTAAATTGAAAAAAAACTAAAAAGGAGAGTGGAGAAGGCCCTTCAGTTAAATTCACTAATGCACTAGGAATATAGATTTAACCAACCTATTGAAAAAGAAAGAACGATAAAGGCTATAACGCAGCTGCCCCAAATGCTCCCAAAATAGGCCAAGGTTTTAAGAAATATCTTGAGTACAATTAAGAAGTTTGTGGTACAATATAAGAATTCAAGTTTAGTAAAACTCTTCTGTATATTATATTGAAAGATACAGGTATCTTATATAACTTTCTTTTTAAACCATAAATATTACTTGCATAAAATTGTTTTTAAAATAGTATTATCGAATAAATATTAATTATTTTATTATTGTTAATTATGTTTACTGAGCGTGTACTACAATTTTCGTATTTATAGCATAGGATATGAAGAATAATACTAAATGCATATTCAAACTTAAAATATAGTATGTTAGGAGTTTCATAGTATGGATGTTAATATTTTATAACAACACCAATTCATATATTTGTATGTTAAAATCTTCATTGGGCACATCATTGAGTCTTCATTAATATTGTAGTACCCATATAATTTAGATTATGTCGAGTATTACAGCATTACCATGGAACAAGAGCAAATACAAGCAACTTAGGGTTTTATCTATTATATGTATGTGGGGTCCACATGATTGTTTACAAAAATATTTTAGCATGAAGGGAACACACATGACAAGTCTACATGATGAAGTTGGTGAGAAGATTTAGGCATTAATCTCTGTGAGGACTATAAGATCAAAGTAATTGAAGAAAAATCAATCTCGACATGGAAATTATTATTCAAGAGCAAGCAAACAATATCTTAGAGATATCAACATTATGTTGGCGTGATTCTTAAAGATCAAGATGGAGTTTGATTTGTTCAAGTAAGAATTCCCTTGATTACACGGTTTGTTTATCATATTCCCTTCTTTGATTTATCAAGATTATAGAGAGGTATTGAAGAGATAATATCCCTGTATTTTCATGAAGAGTTTCGTATATATCTGTAGGCTTAAAAGATGAAGATTTAACAAGATTATGCTCTTAATTACATGTGATTCAACTAGCTCTATATAAAGAAGAGTCATTCACATATATTGGTGGAAGCCATAACATAAAACAAGCAGTATTTGAGAGTATCTTTATTAACTCTTTTAAGGACGATGCTGTTGGCTTCTTGTCTTCTCTTAATGAATCTATTTTTTAGACTTTGATGTAAGAAGAGACTGTCTCTATATTAAGATTTTATGATTCTTTGGTATTTTTGATTCATCGGTGATTTGTTGATTCGGTCTTTGCAAAAGTGAAGTGTGTTAGAGCAATATAAGATTCTACATTATATTGAAAGACACATGTGTCTTGTATAACTTTCTTTTTAAACCATAGATATTACTGCATAATACTATTTTTAAAATAATATCATTAAACAAATATTCTTTATTTTATTATTGTTAATTATGTCTACCAAGTGTGTATTACAATTTTCGTATTTATAAATAGGATATGAAGAATATACTAAATGCATATTCAAACTTAAAATACAGTATTTTAAGAGTTTCATTGTATGGATGTTGGTATTTTATGACAACACCAATTTATATACTTATATGTTAACATCTCCATTGGACACATCATTGAGTCTTCATTAATATTGTAATGCCAATATAATTTAGATTATGTCAAGTGCTGTAACATTACCCTGGAATGAGAGCAGATACAAGAAAATCAGGATTTTATGTATTATATGTATATGGGGTCCATATGATTGTGTAGATAACTATTCTAGCATGAAGAAATGCACATGACAAGTCTACATGATGAAGTTGGAGAGAACTAGAGAAGAAATAGAAGACGTAGGCATTAATCTCCGTGAGGACCGTAAGATTAAAGTAATTGAAGATAAATCAATCTCTACGTGGAAATTATCATTCAAGATCAAGCAAACAATATCCTGGGGATATCATATTAATGCTGGCATGAGTTTTAAAGATCAAGATGAAGTTGATTTGTACAAATAAAAATCCCTTTCGTTAGATGGCTTGTTCATCATATTTTCTTTATTGATTTATCAAGAATAGAGATTGAAGAGATAATATTCCTTTATTTTCATGAAGAGTTTTGTATATATCTGAAGGCTTAAAAGATGAAGATTTGACAAGTTCGTGCTCTTAATTACATTTGATTCACCTAGCTCTATATAAAGAAGTATATATATGTGCATATATATATATATATATATATATATATATATATATTATTTGGAGAGAGAATAGGAAGATAGGTTTCTTTAGAGCTAGAAGAAATAGACTATATGACAACTTTAGAAGAAATAGACTATACAACAACTTTAGAAGAATTACACACATACTTGAACCATCTTCCATAATTGTATCTTCGGCTTCTGTGAATAAGATGAGGCGGAAGAATTAGAACTTCTTATTTCCTTTGATTACTACTAGGTCACCAATCATCTAACTTATCCGGCAAGTTTTGATGATACATAATGGAGAGTTTAGGCATTAATAGAGTGTATTGAATACCAACCAACAAAGAAAATGGATATATATGATTGAAGGATACAAAGGATTGCATCTTGGTACAATCAGACTTGGAATCCAACCTTTATTTCTTGTAGGTAAAAATGACACTTGTTTTCTTGCCATTCTTGATACAAGATGACAAACTTTTGAAAAGGCTTTGATCTTAGCAGTTGGCAGCCATCGTACAACACTCAAACCACATGTAATGGTTACATCAAATTCTAGATCTTTAATCAACTGGAGTAGTTTGGTAGGAATCTGCTTCTTGAATTTGCATTGCTTTGTATAATGTCCCTTCTTTTTCCATAAATAAAACTCATGTCTGACTTCTTTTGGAACTTTCGTCTTTTCACAAAGTGGTACTTCTTGCTTTTGTATAGTTTTCAAGCCTTCTTTTTCTTACTGTAGATGTTGTTTGAACAAGAACATAAGTTGCCTGAATCGTCGCAATTAAATTTATTGGGTTTGTTATTGCAGTATTTAGACAAAGTAGTTTTCTCTATCTGCTTCATGTGCTTTCTGAGATCTTGGTTCTTGCAATGATTCTGGATCAGTTCGGTAGCCATCTGATACAGCTGTGCCGAGCTAAAGTTTATCAAATCTATAATTGCTTCAGCTTCGAACTTGGCTTCAGGCATTTTTGCTACTAGTCCACGCATGTTGAGGACAAATGTTTGGTTAATTATATCTATAGGCTTTTGGAATAGGAAATAAAGTCTTTCTTGCTCGATGTAGTACTTTTCAAGTTGTCGGACATCACAACATTTATTCTGAAGAAATTGCTTTTCTGTCAATTGTACTTCTGTTGCTCTGGTACCCATGAAATCTATTTTAAGATTATCCATGACAGTACTATATGGATCATCTTAACCCAGCATATGTTCTCTTTGGGTTAGTGTTAAAATTCTAGACCACCATTTTCTCAATAATCTAATAAAGCCTGTTATTAGTCTCTGCATGGCAGCTCGTCTGAACAGTTGTGGTGTCCGTTGGCATTCTCCTTCATACCAAGTCATCATTTGTTCAATATAAAGAAATCTATCCTTTGGCTTGATATTATCAATATCCCAGAAAGTTTTTCCCATCGGAGCATGTGAGATTTCCATTCATGTTTCCCACTCTTGGCCTTGTTCTTCTTGTATGCCCTCTCATTGTTCTTGCTGAGGCTGTCTTTCTTGAGGGTTTATTGATGAAGCTACTCTTGAATATTGGCCTGTTTTAAATGTAGATGGCTAAGAGAATCGTCTCCTTGAGTCCACATATGTTGGATTAACAGGATAATGTGGTATTCCTTCCATCATGATTGGTCTTCTGGAGGAACGAGATGATTCAACTGTTCGGCTAGATCCAGATGAACTATCTAAATTCAATTTCCCATCCTATAGCCATAATTGGCCATGGTTGTACTGATAGAATTTCATAACTTCTCCAAAATGCTTTAGTGTTGTTACTAGTAGAGTTTTCTTCCCATACATAAGCTGGTTTAGAAGGCTTGTCCTTTTTCCAAGAAATTTCTGGTTTACAAGGCTTGCCATTTTTCCAAGAAATTTCCTTTTGTTCTTTTTTGTAGTACTCTTGGTAGCATTTCAAATTTCTCATTCTTTCTTCATCCCTATCTGCTCCTGTCTTTGCAAACATTGTTATTCTTCTAGGTTGGTCATGTCATTTTGACAGTTGTTTGCTTGTGAATCTTTGAGTCTTTCGAGTCTTCTTAATATGTTTCTGTAACTCCTGTACTTGGATAACTAGTTGTTGTTGAACAATAATTTCTTCTAATGCTTTATTTTGTTCTAAAACATTGATATTGCTCTAATTGATAGCCTTTCTATGGGCCCAGATTCTGTCGGATCTGTCTTTTGGATTGTCTATTTAACTACAACATAATCATCAAATACTCTCCTGAGAGACTCTTCTCCAATTTCTGGAATATTAATTACACCAATAAATCTGGTTGAATAGGATCTTAACGGCATGCGCGAGCAAGACATTAGATGCACTCCTTCAATCTGACATCTTTCACATTGATATATTGGCCTGGTTTCTTTAGGAAAAGAAACTGATATCCTACCATCTTTTAGCCTATCTACTTTTGGGGCTTCATGGACTTGCAAAGGCTTATTATTCTGCTCATATTCATTTTATCCATTGTGGTGAAAATCTTAGTTAGTTTTGTTTAAAGGTTTTGGGTTGGATGATTCTTCCTTCTCCAGCAGTAAATCATGTGGGTTTAGAAACATGTGGGTTTAGACTTTGTAGGTTATAGTATGGTGAACTATAAAGGTCGATTTATTTGGTTTCATAGTAAGTCGATTTATTTGGACTAGAATTTTTATGGTTTCTGGAAAAGTTGGTTTGTGTAAATATAAGGTGAAGTTTGGTTTCACCTAGACAACTACATGCCCCTAATTAAGCCCTACCTCAAATGCTGAGATCAAAGCCTTTTTAAAAGTTTTTCATCTTGTATCAAGAATGGCATGAAAATAATTGACAATTTTGCCTGCAAGAAATAAAGGTTGGATTCCAAGTCTAATTGATTTTATTACAAGAAAAAAAAAATACAAGATTTCACCCAAGGACTCTTTACTACAACTAAGACTCTAAGACTCGATAATCCAACACACTACTAGGGAATCTCATTTTACTATTTACATAATTGCATTTTATCCTAAAAGAATCTACTTTACAACTCAACACATGTGACTCCACACACTTGTCACTTATTTATTGGTAACTTATTCACCCTTGCTTCTGCTAGTAGGGTCCACTATGCTTCCATTCAGCTAGAACTGCTACCATCTGCAAACCAAGCGCAGTGTAGACGTTCCTCTTCCATCAAGCTAATTGTTGTTCTATGAGTTCATCCTCATCCATTATCTCTGGATGTGGTAGGTCCATGTCTGACCATTTTTCTCTAAACTGTGCCTACCACGCTGGGTTTTTTTTTCTGGTTATGGTGGGATCTATGGAGGTGTTATTTCTCCTTCCCTTCCATGGTTCTTAAGCCATTCATGGTATAGCTTCGTCGTTTTAAGTTCATACCCTTCATCTTCATGAAGCACACCATTTCTTATTTTTTCTTCGTAAAAAAGATCTGGTGTCGTCATAGTCACCCTTGCTTCTGCTGGTAGGGTCCACTATGCTTCCATTCAACTAGTACTGCTACCATCTGCAAACCAAGCGCAGTGTAAATGTTCCTCTTCCATCAAGCTAATTGTTGTTCTATGAGTTCATCCTCATCCATTATCTCTGGTTGTAGTAGGTTCATGTTTGACCATTTTTCTCCAAGCTGTGCCTACCACACTAGATTTTTTTTTTCTGGCGGTGGTGGGATCCATGGAGGTGTTATTTCTCTTTCCCTTCCATGGTTCCTAAGCCATTCATGGTATAGTTTCGTCGTTTTAAGTTCATAGCCTTCGACTTTGTGAAGCACACCGTTTCTTATTTTTTCTTTATAAGAAAGATTTGATGTCGTGATAGTGTTTAGTGTGAGAGGGTTGTGAGTGTTGTACAATGGCTGTATATTCTAGATCTCTGCCAATGCTTGTCGTGCACGTAAATGTCCATTCCACATCGTATGGCGATCATCTCTGGTTTGATCATGTCTACAACTCGGACTAAAGGCGGTTTCACTCATCCTCAAATATCTCTTAATTTTACTATTGCTATAGTAGTTTGAGATATTTGATAGCCATTGATCATCTTTAAAGTAAGAGGATCTTCAAATATTGGGGCAAAAAGTCTATTAAACCATCTTCTATAATTGTATCTTCAGCTCCTGTGAATGAGATGAGGTTGAAATAAGATAGTCATGGGATACATATTGATTAGCAATCAGAAAGCATAATATGCTTTTGGCATAGCATCACCGATCACATAATGCCCCTAAGAATATAAAACGAACAATATTTGAGATTATCTTTATTAACCCTTTTAAGGATGATGCCATTGGCTTTTTGTCTTTAATTAAGGAGTCTATCTATCAGACTTTGACGTGAGAAGAGACTGTGTCTATATTAGGACTTTATGATTCTTGGGCAGATTTTATTATTTAAAGATTTGTTAATTTGGTCTTTACAAGAGTGAATATCATTGGAGCAACATAGGGATTCTACACCAAAGGCTAAAATATTGGGATCATTCTTTGATTTAAGAGATATTTGAGTTTTATTGTTGGCTATCCTCTCCAAAATTTCATAAGCCTCATTGTAAGACTTAGATAACAATGCCCCATTTGTTGAAGCGTCCACCATTAATCTAGTGCTTGGGTTGAGACCATTATAGAAAGTTTTCAGCTGTATGCAGCAAGGAATACCATGATGAGGACATTTTCTAAGTAACTCCTTAAATCTCTCCCATTCGTCACACAAGCTCTCATCTTCAAGTTGATGGAAAGATGTGATCTCATTCCTCAACTTTGCATTCTTGGTTGGCGGGAAGTATTTCAATAAAAATTTGTCAGCCAAGTCACTTCATGTAGTGATAGAATCTGGTGGTAGAGAATTCAACCATGCTCTTGCTCGACCTCTCAAAGAAAACGGGAAAAGTCTAAGTCTCAATGCTTCCTGCGATGCTCTAGCAATCTTGAAAGCATCACTTACTTTCAAAAATAACTTAAAGTGTAAATGAGGATCTTCGGATGGCAAACCATTAAATTGCCCCACTGTTTGAAGCATCTGAAACATCACGGGTTTGAGTTCAAACTTGTCAGCTTGAACGTCGGGTCTAACTATTCCCGGATGTATGGCTTGAGGAGTCAACATTGCGTAATCTCGAATGGCTCTATCTCTATCGTTCGCCGTGTGAATAATGTTGTTGTTCCCTAGTTGCCTTTGAACACATTGTTCATTCAGACTTTCATGTACAATGACTGGTTGTATCCCCTCTCTACGGTTCAAGTTTCTCAAATCTTGCAAATCATCCATTGCTACAGCAGCTTGTAATTCCCGATACTCTCTTCTCAATCTCCTTGCAGTTCTTTCAATTTCTGGATCAAACTAGAAGTCAACAGATTTATATTTGCGCATGCAAGGGTTGCTAGATCACCTATGTCAACAAAATAAACAAATTAAAAAAAATTAGCACCGTTAAAACTAATTTCACAAATCACAATTAACAATCAATCCCCGGCAACGGCGCCAAAAACTTGTTGGTTTATAAATACTGATGCTATTGGTGTCAATGTGCAAGTGTACACAACAAGTAATAAAGTGATGAGTATTCAAGATCGTCTTCACATGGATTGATGTTATCTTTGCTACAACAATATTACCAGTGCAGATTTTGTGCTAAAGTAAAATAAAACAATTGGTGAAACTATTATACTAATTAAAATAAAAGCGCAATAAATAAAATGCAACAAAATAAATTATCACGTCAATCTCAAGGATAAAATCAATGGGAATATAAAGTAGTTGAGTGAATAAACTCTCCTATTGGTCTTGATTATTTTCTAAGGGTTAGGTCGGTTGCTGCGGTATCTGCTACAGCACTGGGCAGAATCCTTATGCATCCTCAGCCGTCGCATGTTGGATATCTTATATCTATATGCAACCTAACAATGATCAATTGTTATGCCAACATATGATATAGCATTACACGCTTAAGTTCTATTTACCCTACAATGTGAATCCCTATGTCTAGTTCATCACTAATCTTAAATCAAGTATGGCCCTTTTGGGACTCAAGTTAAAACTCAATCCGGGAAACTCAATTTAAGATCAAGTATTGTTCTGATATGTTCCACTAAGATAGGCCATTTTGCTGCTCTCTCCTAACTTGTATCATTAAATGGGTGATCAACTGAAATAATGAATAAAATAAATACTATCAAAACAAACTGCTACAGCAAACATGCAGCAA
>MKYO02029635.1:15018-26803 GCA_002013955.2 Citrus medica
TTTATTTCTTGTAGGTAAAAATGACACTTGTTTTCTTGCCATTCTTGATACAAGATGACAAACTTTTGAAAAGGCTTTGATCTTAGCAGTTGGCAACCATCGTACAACACTCAAACCACATGTAATGGTTACATCAAATTCTAGATCTTTAATCAACTGGAGTAGTTTGGTAGGAATCCGCTTCTTGAATTTGCATTGCTTTGTATAATGTCCCTTCTTTTTCCATAAATAAAACTCATGTCTGACTTCTTTTGGAACTTTCGTCTTTTCACAAAGTGGTACTTCTTGCTTTTGTATAGTTTTCAAGCCTTCTTTTTCTTACTGTAGATGTTGTTTGAACAAGAACATAAGTTGCCTGAATCGTCGCAATTAAATTTATTGGGTTTGTTATTGCAGTATTTAGACAAAGTAGTTTTCTCTATCTGCTTCATGTGCTTTCTGAGATCTTGGTTCTTGCAATGATTCTGGATCAGTTCGGTAGCCATCTGATACAGCTGTGCCGAGCTAAAGTTTATCAAATCTATAATTGCTTCAGCTTCGAACTTGGCTTCAGGCATTTTTGCTACTAGTCCACGCATGTTGAGGACAAATGTTTGGTTAATTATATCTATAGGCTTTTGGAATAGGAAATAAAGTCTTTCTTGCTCGATGTAGTACTTTTCAAGTTGTCGGACATCACAACATTTATTCTGAAGAAATTGCTTTTCTGTCAATTGTACTTCTGTTGCTCTGGTACCCATGAAATCTATTTTAAGATTATCCATGACAGTACTATATGGATCATCTTAACCCAGCATATGTTCTCTTTGGGTTAGTGTTAAAATTCTAGACCACCATTTTCTCAATAATCTAATAAAGCCTGTTATTAGTCTCTGCATGGCAGCTCGTCTGAACAGTTGTGGTGTCCGTTGGCATTCTCCTTCATACCAAGTCATCATTTGTTCAATATAAAGAAATCTATCCTTTGGCTTGATATTATCAATATCCCAGAAAGTTTTTCCCATCGGAGCATGTGAGATTTCCATTCATGTTTCCCACTCTTGGCCTTGTTCTTCTTGTATGCCCTCTCATTGTTCTTGCTGAGGCTGTCTTTCTTGAGGGTTTATTGATGAAGCTACTCTTGAATATTGGCCTGTTTTAAATGTAGATGGCTAAGAGAATCGTCTCCTTGAGTCCACATATGTTGGATTAACAGGATAATGTGGTATTCCTTCCATCATGATTGGTCTTCTGGAGGAACGAGATGATTCAACTGTTCGGCTAGATCCAGATGAACTATCTAAATTCAATTTCCCATCCTATAGCCATAATTGGCCATGGTTGTACTGATAGAATTTCATAACTTCTCCAAAATGCTTTAGTGTTGTTACTAGTAGAGTTTTCTTCCCATACATAAGCTGGTTTAGAAGGCTTGTCCTTTTTCCAAGAAATTTCTGGTTTACAAGGCTTGCCATTTTTCCAAGAAATTTCCTTTTGTTCTTTTTTGTAGTACTCTTGGTAGCATTTCAAATTTCTCATTCTTTCTTCATCCCTATCTGCTCCTGTCTTTGCAAACATTGTTATTCTTCTAGGTTGGTCATGTCATTTTGACAGTTGTTTGCTTGTGAATCTTTGAGTCTTTCGAGTCTTCTTAATATGTTTCTGTAACTCCTGTACTTGGATAACTAGTTGTTGTTGAACAATAATTTCTTCTAATGCTTTATTTTGTTCTAAAACATTGATATTGCTCTAATTGATAGCCTTTCTATGGGCCCAGATTCTGTCGGATCTGTCTTTTGGATTGTCTATTTAACTACAACATAATCATCAAATACTCTCCTGAGAGACTCTTCTCCAATTTCTGGAATATTAATTACACCAATAAATCTGGTTGAATAGGATCTTAACGGCATGCGCGAGCAAGACATTAGATGCACTCCTTCAATCTGACATCTTTCACATTGATATATTGGCCTGGTTTCTTTAGGAAAAGAAACTGATATCCTACCATCTTTTAGCCTATCTACTTTTGGGGCTTCATGGACTTGCAAAGGCTTATTATTCTGCTCATATTCATTTTATCCATTGTGGTGAAAATCTTAGTTAGTTTTGTTTAAAGGTTTTGGGTTGGATGATTCTTCCTTCTCCAGCAGTAAATCATGTGGGTTTAGAAACATGTGGGTTTAGACTTTGTAGGTTATAGTATGGTGAACTATAAAGGTCGATTTATTTGGTTTCATAGTAAGTCGATTTATTTGGACTAGAATTTTTATGGTTTCTGGAAAAGTTGGTTTGTGTAAATATAAGGTGAAGTTTGGTTTCACCTAGACAACTACATGCCCCTAATTAAGCCCTACCTCAAATGCTGAGATCAAAGCCTTTTTAAAAGTTTTTCATCTTGTATCAAGAATGGCATGAAAATAATTGACAATTTTGCCTGCAAGAAATAAAGGTTGGATTCCAAGTCTAATTGATTTTATTACAAGAAAAAAAAAATACAAGATTTCACCCAAGGACTCTTTACTACAACTAAGACTCTAAGACTCGATAATCCAACACACTACTAGGGAATCTCATTTTACTATTTACATAATTGCATTTTATCCTAAAAGAATCTACTTTACAACTCAACACATGTGACTCCACACACTTGTCACTTATTTATTGGTAACTTATTCACCCTTGCTTCTGCTAGTAGGGTCCACTATGCTTCCATTCAGCTAGAACTGCTACCATCTGCAAACCAAGCGCAGTGTAGACGTTCCTCTTCCATCAAGCTAATTGTTGTTCTATGAGTTCATCCTCATCCATTATCTCTGGATGTGGTAGGTCCATGTCTGACCATTTTTCTCTAAACTGTGCCTACCACGCTGGGTTTTTTTTTCTGGTTATGGTGGGATCTATGGAGGTGTTATTTCTCCTTCCCTTCCATGGTTCTTAAGCCATTCATGGTATAGCTTCGTCGTTTTAAGTTCATACCCTTCATCTTCATGAAGCACACCATTTCTTATTTTTTCTTCGTAAAAAAGATCTGGTGTCGTCATAGTCACCCTTGCTTCTGCTGGTAGGGTCCACTATGCTTCCATTCAACTAGTACTGCTACCATCTGCAAACCAAGCGCAGTGTAAATGTTCCTCTTCCATCAAGCTAATTGTTGTTCTATGAGTTCATCCTCATCCATTATCTCTGGTTGTAGTAGGTTCATGTTTGACCATTTTTCTCCAAGCTGTGCCTACCACACTAGATTTTTTTTTTCTGGCGGTGGTGGGATCCATGGAGGTGTTATTTCTCTTTCCCTTCCATGGTTCCTAAGCCATTCATGGTATAGTTTCGTCGTTTTAAGTTCATAGCCTTCGACTTTGTGAAGCACACCGTTTCTTATTTTTTCTTTATAAGAAAGATTTGATGTCGTGATAGTGTTTAGTGTGAGAGGGTTGTGAGTGTTGTACAATGGCTGTATATTCTAGATCTCTGCCAATGCTTGTCGTGCACGTAAATGTCCATTCCACATCGTATGGCGATCATCTCTGGTTTGATCATGTCTACAACTCGGACTAAAGGCGGTTTCACTCATCCTCAAATATCTCTTAATTTTACTATTGCTATAGTAGTTTGAGATATTTGATAGCCATTGATCATCTTTAAAGTAAGAGGATCTTCAAATATTGGGGCAAAAAGTCTATTAAACCATCTTCTATAATTGTATCTTCAGCTCCTGTGAATGAGATGAGGTTGAAATAAGATAGTCATGGGATACATATTGATTAGCAATCAGAAAGCATAATATGCTTTTGGCATAGCATCACCGATCACATAATGCCCCTAAGAATATAAAACGAACAATATTTGAGATTATCTTTATTAACCCTTTTAAGGATGATGCCATTGGCTTTTTGTCTTTAATTAAGGAGTCTATCTATCAGACTTTGACGTGAGAAGAGACTGTGTCTATATTAGGACTTTATGATTCTTGGGCAGATTTTATTATTTAAAGATTTGTTAATTTGGTCTTTACAAGAGTGAATATCATTGGAGCAACATAGGGATTCTACACCAAAGGCTAAAATATTGGGATCATTCTTTGATTTAAGAGATATTTGAGTTTTATTGTTGGCTATCCTCTCCAAAATTTCATAAGCCTCATTGTAAGACTTAGATAACAATGCCCCATTTGTTGAAGCGTCCACCATTAATCTAGTGCTTGGGTTGAGACCATTATAGAAAGTTTTCAGCTGTATGCAGCAAGGAATACCATGATGAGGACATTTTCTAAGTAACTCCTTAAATCTCTCCCATTCGTCACACAAGCTCTCATCTTCAAGTTGATGGAAAGATGTGATCTCATTCCTCAACTTTGCATTCTTGGTTGGCGGGAAGTATTTCAATAAAAATTTGTCAGCCAAGTCACTTCATGTAGTGATAGAATCTGGTGGTAGAGAATTCAACCATGCTCTTGCTCGACCTCTCAAAGAAAACGGGAAAAGTCTAAGTCTCAATGCTTCCTGCGATGCTCTAGCAATCTTGAAAGCATCACTTACTTTCAAAAATAACTTAAAGTGTAAATGAGGATCTTCGGATGGCAAACCATTAAATTGCCCCACTGTTTGAAGCATCTGAAACATCACGGGTTTGAGTTCAAACTTGTCAGCTTGAACGTCGGGTCTAACTATTCCCGGATGTATGGCTTGAGGAGTCAACATTGCGTAATCTCGAATGGCTCTATCTCTATCGTTCGCCGTGTGAATAATGTTGTTGTTCCCTAGTTGCCTTTGAACACATTGTTCATTCAGACTTTCATGTACAATGACTGGTTGTATCCCCTCTCTACGGTTCAAGTTTCTCAAATCTTGCAAATCATCCATTGCTACAGCAGCTTGTAATTCCCGATACTCTCTTCTCAATCTCCTTGCAGTTCTTTCAATTTCTGGATCAAACTAGAAGTCAACAGATTTATATTTGCGCATGCAAGGGTTGCTAGATCACCTATGTCAACAAAATAAACAAATTAAAAAAAATTAGCACCGTTAAAACTAATTTCACAAATCACAATTAACAATCAATCCCCGGCAACGGCGCCAAAAACTTGTTGGTTTATAAATACTGATGCTATTGGTGTCAATGTGCAAGTGTACACAACAAGTAATAAAGTGATGAGTATTCAAGATCGTCTTCACATGGATTGATGTTATCTTTGCTACAACAATATTACCAGTGCAGATTTTGTGCTAAAGTAAAATAAAACAATTGGTGAAACTATTATACTAATTAAAATAAAAGCGCAATAAATAAAATGCAACAAAATAAATTATCACGTCAATCTCAAGGATAAAATCAATGGGAATATAAAGTAGTTGAGTGAATAAACTCTCCTATTGGTCTTGATTATTTTCTAAGGGTTAGGTCGGTTGCTGCGGTATCTGCTACAGCACTGGGCAGAATCCTTATGCATCCTCAGCCGTCGCATGTTGGATATCTTATATCTATATGCAACCTAACAATGATCAATTGTTATGCCAACATATGATATAGCATTACACGCTTAAGTTCTATTTACCCTACAATGTGAATCCCTATGTCTAGTTCATCACTAATCTTAAATCAAGTATGGCCCTTTTGGGACTCAAGTTAAAACTCAATCCGGGAAACTCAATTTAAGATCAAGTATTGTTCTGATATGTTCCACTAAGATAGGCCATTTTGCTGCTCTCTCCTAACTTGTATCATTAAATGGGTGATCAACTGAAATAATGAATAAAATAAATACTATCAAAACAAACTGCTACAGCAAACATGCAGCAATACATATATTCAGTCAATAAACCATCAAGATTGTTTATCACTCAACCACAAATAAATTTAGTTCATGGTTTGTAAAAGAAACATAAATAACAAAGTTCCAGCCATGAAACATATCCCCGTGAATAAATAGTAAACAAGAAAAACAAGAGAAGAATAAGAAGGACTGAGTTCTTGATTTATTTCTGCAGATTCTCCTCTTGTACAGCCCTCAATCTCTCTCTTGATCTTGTTTTTCTTTTGTTTCTTTGTGTTTTTCTCCTTGGGTGACGCCCCCCCTCTTTTCCTTATGATGCGTGCTTCTTTTATAGTTGAAAATTAGGGTAAACGGAACCCTAGGGCGCGCATAAGTCAGATTAGGAAACTGCAGATTGCAATTCTGCAGTTATCCCGCACAGAATTTTCTCTGTCGTTGTTCCAGGATTGCTACAGCAATGGTTGCTACAGCAACTGCACTGTTCCAAATTTGTTTCAATTCTTTTATAGCCATGTTCTTCCTCTTTTTTGCCGGCCTATTGCATCAGCATTCCTTCCATCAATATAAGCTTCTGGAAACCTACAATTATACACACAATTTGAGCACAAATTACTTTAAATCGAACAAAACTTATTAAGACTGACTAAAATGATTATTTATGCAAAATGTAACAAAAATGCAATAGAAACACATAATTTACTCTCTAAGTAGTATTGATTTAAGCCTAAAAGTATCATAATAACTCTCATTTCATAGAGTTATCATCTTTTCGGGAGAAAGCATCGTACGTTTGTAGTAGAGTTGTTTTAAGGAAAGACGACATACCATTGACTTCAAAGTCTTGCTCAAAAGAAGAAGCAAAAACTTGGTGAGGTTATGACAATCACTGAGAGGGAATCTTATATGGTATAAGATTTTCATAGTTTGTAATCTCTTGAAACTGATTAACTACTTGAAATCTTATCGTGGCTTGTGGACTTAGGGATTTGGACCCAAACAACGTAAAATCCTCTTGTGTGCTAATTTTTGCACATTAATTTATTTAATTAACTTCTAATTAACTTGTTAAACCTACTAAAATTTGATCCAGTACAACATCTTGAAAACATCAATTTTGTTCTATTTTTTTTCTATAAAAATACTAATTCAAATGGAATATCGAACGTGGCCATTTTCTTCAACATCAAGAGGACATTTTTTTTTTCTATCACTAACTAGCTTTGCATTCACAATTAGTTCAAGCAACTAGTAAACATCATTATAGTAATTATTAGATCTATCTAAAAGTGCTTTGGAGAATATGAAAGGATATTTAATTTGGGTTTTAATTTTCAAAGATAAATATATCATTAATAAAATGTCAAAAATTACAAATGAAATGTGAGGGAAAATCCTCAAGCAACTTGCTAAGTTGAGAGTAGATGCATTACAAGCTCTGGGCCTAAATTGAATCTTACAAGGATTCATAACTGCAAATGCATTATTATCATGTGAGTGTGGTTAAACACAATAGGATTATTATCGTTCCACTACTTCAAGGATTGTAAAAAATCAAATGACTATAAGAAATATTGCTCCCAATCATTTTACTACTATAACTTTGCAAAACCTTTTAATTTATTATTTTTCTGTTTAGGATCGTTTGTTGACTAGTAAAATACCAACTTTATCCTTCATGGTAAAATAGATAAATAAAGGTACAAATAACAGACAAAAATAATCCTGAATTTATTATAACTATAAAAGTAGTAAATTGACAAAAATATTCCTAAATATTTTTGTTAAAAAAACACACAATCTATTAAAAAACAAAACATTTAAAGCTTATCTGCATAATCAACATTTCCATATTTTAGTTTTTTTTGTTTGAGAATAGTTGTGCATTTTTTTAACAAAAATATGTGGGGGGTATTTTTCTTAATTCACTGCTTTTACAATTATTATAAATTCAGGGTTATTCATAAATTCAAAGTTAAAACTATTATTTAATCATTTAAGATTTTTGTCTACTATTTGATATCTTTATTTTTTATTTTACCGAAGAGGATGAAATTAATATTTTACTAGTCAATTCGCTGGTCAACTAGTGGTTCTAATGGAAAAGTAGTAAAATAATTTTTTTTTAAATTAGAGTAGTAAAATGATAAAGAATAATACTTCTTATAGTCATTTGATATTTTATAATTTTTAAAATAATGAAATAATAATATCCCAAAACAATATATACTCAAGTAATTTCATATAAGAATAGAATGTGTTATAATAAAAATGAGTAGTGAGGAATAATAAGATAAAATGAGGAAGTCCAATATCACCATTCAAAGCAAAACAAATTGAAAAAGGTTATCATGTTAGCCGATCTCAAAAATCAGATCACGAAACTCACTGTTGGTCTAATATCTTTAATAATGTTGGGAGTATTAGTTCATAGCCTTTACGGGGACTCCTAGTGATCTTCTATTTCACATTTGAGCTAGGTAGATTTCTCATCAAAATCTTGTGAGCCTAGATTTATAAGCTGTGGTCGGTAGACTTTTAGGTTACGCTATAGGCATATGCATGTAAAATTTCAATAGACTCACTACAAGAAAAAGTGCCTACCATGACAGGCAAAATCTGTCATAGTAGGGGGTGGATGACGGTTGTTCATACTGTCATTGTAGCCACCGTCAAGAATTGATGACAGAATAATACCAGTCATAATCTGTGATAAATATTTTTAGTCACATAATGTCATAACTTTATTTAGAGAGGAATATAATAAATTTGAATTTGGCCCCTTTTTTTTAAATGTGTGCGCCATATTATGAATTTTTGGCGGGAAAATCAAATTTGGCGCGAAATGCAAATTATAATTAAATGAATTTTTTCAATTAAATCAAAAATTGAAATTATAATGAATAAAAAAGGGGTATTTTTTTTGCACCATGAAATTATTATCATTTTAATAACAATCCTGCAATTGATTTAGTAGAAATTAATATTTCATAAATTAGCTAATTAATTAGATTATTAAAATTAATATTGCAATTAAAAATTAACTGACAAAGAAAATGAAATGGATAACATTGACTAAGATTTCATAATTGTGAGCAAACATAATTTAATCAAATTCGAGAGTGACAAGTCCAACATAAATAGAAGAAGAGTATTGTAACAACCTAAGAACTAAATTCCAGCAGCATGTACAACACAAATTAACAATGATCAATTCAATTCCAGTAGCATAAGGAAGCCAAACAACAGAGTGATTTCTACCAACATGAACAAAGGCAACAACATAGTTCATTTCCAGCAACATTTCCAGCAACACTTCCAGCAACATAAGAGGAGCCAAAAATACTGATCAGACAAGGCCAGCAGTTCCCAAACGTGAAAATCCAACCTAAGAACAACCGAAATGTGTAAAATTGCATCAATATCCAGGAGCTATTTTCCAAACAAAGAAAAAAACTAGCCAACTCCAGCAGTACCCACCATCTTCATCATAATCCAACATAGAAGTATAATAAGCTAGATAACTGCCCAAGTAAAATATATTTCATCAATGAACTCACAATAACAACATAATAGGTAAGGGTTACCTCACATAACAGCAAGTACTCCAGAAAAATGGTTTGCCCACTCAATACGGACTTCATCTAATTCAGCATCAGAATATGTTGTCTTTCCGTTGAACTATTTATGAAAAATAAATATTTAGTGAAACTTTGAAACAGGACATGTTCTTTTTCATGAAGCAAATTATGATCAAGGAACTCACATTGTTCATTAGTAAAGAGAAGTCATTAATTAAGTCTTTCATGAATCTCATGACGTAAAATCCACACACGACTGAACTTGCTGGTTGCTGTGGGACCTGTTCACAATCAGCAATTGTACAGTTCATTTTAATAACAATTAAGCATGGTAATATATAATTATAGTTAAGGTAATAGTTCAAACCTTTACGGATCTGACCATCTTATTATAATTCCATTTCTCCTTACCCTCTTGTGCTATAAACATTGTCATAGAGCTGTATACAAAAAAAAAATTGTAACAAAGTATCTGTAAATTATGTAAAAGTAATTTTATATTGACAATGGTAATAAAAAAAATTGAACATACACTTTAATGAGCTCTTTTAAATCATCATCAGGATCTCCCCCATAAGAATCGAGATAATAAACTTCTTTTTTCAACACATCAAAGATGACCAGCACCCAATGATAACTATAATAAAAGAAAGAACAGTAAGGTAGCAATTTCAGTAAATTAAGGCAAGAAAATAAATTAATATGAGTTGAAAAGTATTAAAGGAGCATACTAGGGATTATAAGGCATAAAGATGAATTGTCCCTTCTTTGCTTTTTTCAATCGATCACAAACTCCACGTGCCCTAAGGTCAAATGATGCAGTAGGATTACGTTCTTCGCCTAGTGAAACCAGACCTGGACGAACGAATCCAAATGGTTTCACTCCTCTTTTCCCAGGGAGAATGGAAGCATACAACATCCTGATAAACAATAGACAAACAATGTTAAAGTCCATTAATTGGGACTCCCATAAAAAGTACACATAAAACTAGAATGATTATGAATCACTTACGCAATATAGACTTCGATTACGTTTACTCCTATAGCATCCATTGACAGAACTGCACTGCAGTCACGCCTTCCAATATGAGCTCTAATCCCTTCCAAATGGAAAACACCATCATCTAGTAGATATGGAATCCATTCTTGGTCTGACATCTTAGCTTCACACATTGTGCCAAACAACTGCAGCAACGGAATCTTGTTTCGTTGTACTCCTCCTGCATGCCTTGTGTTCCTCCTTGTTGGCAAAAGCTTCACTGCAACTTTTTTGCCCTCGTCCTTGGTCTGTTTTACAGCATCTGTATGTCCTATCTCTATTATATCATTATGATGTTCTGCTGATTCAAAGTTCAAATGTTTTTTTGTGCCTTGATGTTTAGGATTGCTATTTTTTTTCCCTGTAACAAATCATCAGGCATCTCCATTGGAATTTCAGTTGGGTTCAATCTTGGACTCTTTCTTGCAATGATAGAGAATTTTTTGGCAGGTGTATTCTTGTTTTTGTTTGCTATGTCTGTCTCTTTCTTAGGTGTCCCTTGCTTCTTTTTTTTTCAAATGATCAGGCTGTTACAAACATAATTGTTCAGTGTGATTGGCATAAATAGTTTCTAAATACTCTAAATTTCTCTTACAAAGTAGTTAACAGTATCAAATGACACCCCAGAAAGAACATATGTATAAATAGTAAACATACAGCAAACTAAATCCACAAATAACATGTAAGAACAGTAACTACAACAACCTTTATCCAGCAAAAGACTAAATCTAGAAATAATAAGAAAAATAGTAAACAAACTGACCTTTGTTGTTTCAGCAACTGCTTCAGCTTGAACAGACTCTATGCCATCATCTCCAACAACATTATTGTTTTCACCAGGCATGCGAGGGTAGCTGGAACTTGCTATATTTGAATGACGAGGTGTTTTTCTTAGTTCATTTCTCATTTCTTCCAACTGCCGATTAATTGATTCCCTCCATAGACAGTCCTCTCTTTGCCTGTCTCTATCAGTAGGCCTCTGGTAAGTTTGAAAATACAGAGACGGGGTCACAAACTTGCCCACTCCTTGCATATGACCACATTTTGGAGCTTTTCCTAAAGATTGTGCGAGAATATCATTTTTTCCAGATGACCACATCTTTCCTTTCTTAGCTTCCATCTCCAGTTTATCCTACCACACAAATGAATTAAGTAAGCCAATGTTATCAAAGTATAAGTAATCACAAATAGAATTACAATAGTACGCAAAAACTTTCTTACGATTTTTTTAATAACTGGTTCAACATCGGGGTGGTATCCTCCGTTTTTCATTTGCCGAGCTCTCTTCCAAAGAACACTCCTGTCCACTTCTTCTTCAGTAAGGCCTGTTTCTGAGCACTGTAAAAAAGTTAATAAAAAGTTAAAATGTTAGTAACAATCATTATTTGCATTAACCAAACAACAGTAAAATGTTAG
>MKYO02029635.1:27329-41637 GCA_002013955.2 Citrus medica
AAGCAAGCACAAAGTCTCTACGATGTTTTTCTCCAATTCATCTAGCATTGTCACGTCAATCACAGTCCCACACAACGAATTAAAGAAGAAACAAAACCTAATGATAGCTTCTTTGACATGTTTAGGTAGCACACACCTTACGGCAATTGGCAAAAGTTGTTGCATAAGAACATGACAGTCATGAGACTTAAGACCCTGGAGTTTAAAGTCCTTTTTTGAAACAAGATTCCTAATATTTGAAGAGTATCCAGTAGGAACCTTGATACTTTTCAAAGCTGCACAGAATCTTACTTTTTCCTCCTTAGTTAAGGTGTGGCAAGCAGGAGAAAGCCATGTACGATTGTTGTTTCCTTTAACTTGTGGTGCTAAGGTGGGCCTAATTTTTATTTCCAAGAGATCCATCCTCGACTTCAGTCCATCTTTGGACTTTCCAAGAATATGTAGCAGTGTACCGTAGATGTTCTTACACACATTCTTTTCAATGTGCATAACATCTAATTGATGCCGCACAAGCAAGTGCTTCCAATACTCTAAATTATAAAATATAGATTTCTTCTTCCACCACACGAGATCATCATTGTTCGCACTTTTACGCTTTTTACTGTTGCTTTTCCCCCATCTATTATCAATAGAGTCGACCAACTGGAAAATTTCCTCCCCGTTTAACAATTTTGGGGGGGTTTCATCACACACACTATTGTCAAAGGCTTTTGCTTGGAACCGAAATTTATGACCATGAGGAAGCCAAAGCCGATGCCCAATGTATACATTTTTTCCACTGTGTTTAAGTCTACATTTTGGTGTTTCTACACAACAATATGGGCAGGCATAATATCCTTTAACAGTACATCCTGCTAAATTTCCATATGCCGGGAAGTCATTTATTGTCCATAGTAATACAGCCCGCAAATTAAAGTACTCATTTTTGTAGGCATCATATGCCTCCACCCCAACATCCCATAAAGTTTGCAAATCCTTAATAAGAGGTTGTAAATACACATCAATATCTAAACCCGGTTTTTGAGGACCAGAAATCAAGAGGGACAACATCATGAATTTTCGTTTCATGCACAACCATGGTGGAAGATTATAAGTAATAAGAATTATTGGCCAGCAGCTATATGTACTACTAAGAGAGCTATGTGGATTGATTCCATCAGCTGATAGAGCTAGGCGAAGGTTTCTAGGATCGGATGCAAAGATCGGCCATTTCTCATCTACTAACTTCCAAGATGGTGAGTCAGCCGGATGTCGGAGTTTACCATCAACCATCCTCTCATTTGCATGCCAAGTCAAGTCCCTAGCAGTTTTGGATGACTGAAACATGCGCTTAAACCTAGGTATAGGAGGAAAATACCATAAAGTTTTTGCAGGAACCCCTTTCCTATATTGGTCTACAGTACCATCTTTTTTCTTCCATCTACATAACCCACAAGTAGGACATTCCAAAAGACCTTCATACTCTTTTCTGTAGAGTATGCAATCGTTTGGGCAAGCATGAATTTTAACATATTCTAAGCCCAAAGCTGACATTGTCTTTTTGGCCTCATACATAGAGGTTGGAATTTCATTATTTTTAGGGAAAGCATCTGCTAAAACACTCAACAATGCAGAAACGCTACTGTCAGACCACCCAAATCTACCCTTCACATTGAACAATTTCACTAAAAAGGATAACTTAGTAAATTTTGTGCATCCTAGGTACAAGGGTTTCTCAGCCTGTTCTAGCAACTCTTTGAATGCCTTAGGGTCCCCACAACAACCCTTATAAGCATCATTAACCATTTCTAACTCATTACCATTGTCAAACTCTATATTTTGTTGCTGAAAATGGTTTTCTCTTTGAGGAGAAGAACTCTTACGAATCTCTTCCCCGTGCCAAAACCAATTGTCGTATTTCACATCAAAACCATGCATATATAAATGATCTTTTACAGTTGTAGGTGTTTCAAATGATAAATTCCCACAATCAACGCATGGACACCTAATGACGCTACTCCCTGCAGCATTTTTTATAGCAAAATTTATAAATTTCTGGACACCCTCTTCATATTCTGTCGACAGTCGATTACATTGAATCCAAGATTTATCCATTTCGAGCTTAATAATTAATGTTCCTGACATATACATAAAACAAAGAAAGAATGTACATACTTAGAATATTTGTCTAATGTTATAACACCATGTGAACTAAACAAATTTTAAAATTACAAATATAGCAACCAAGAAAGCTGATAAACTAAATTTCATACTTTTCAAAAGTTCACTCTCCTACTATACTATAAATATAATAAATAAGACAGACCCCACAACAAACACATTACATAGTATTATAATTATAAATTTAAAGATATGTAAATTTTAAGCAAGTGTATAACAACTTCAATCTACGTCAAATAATAGAGGATAAGAAATGGAACTTACCAAATTAAACACAACAATCTGCTGTTATATCCAATTCCAGGTACAAATCCAGCAACAATATTGATTACTGAAATATATTTTGAATGATCAGTTGATAAAATTCCAAAACTTGGATTCAAGAGGGCTAAAAAGGTACCAATAAATTACATTAATCATATGAGTAAGCCTAAGAAGAAATAATAAACTACAACTTCAAATAATATACATCAGTAGAACAAAAATGAAAGCAAACACAAAGAAAAGCTTTAAGTACCTTAATACAATGCCTTCAACAAATCAAGAACATCGAACTGTCACGTTTATGCAGCAATCACAACTATTTATATTTGACACGCAAATGTTACGACTCAAGACAACAACAGTAACAATAATACCACCAGATGCAAAATAGCTACAACACCACATGCATAGGTAGATGACAATGAGATGTGAGAATCCCTCAATTTTACATAACAGAATCAGTTACTAAAAGTCCCTCCTCAGGCTTTGTTATAGACATTTCAGGCCAATATCACCATCTTCATACACAAACACTCATTTAACTTAACGAAGCTTCAATATCAGAAATAGCTAGAAAAAAAATTCACACACAAACACATAAATATAATTCAGAATTACCTAGAATAAAAAAAAATTAACAGCATTATGCAATGCACGATTACAACTCAAAACAGAACTTAAAATTAACAACATTATATCTTCCTGGGAAATTATTTAGTAAATTGATTACCGAAATATATGCAATATATGCAATACATGCAAATACATTTCAATTTTTTACAAATTATTTACTACTTTACATAAAAGTTCAATAAATAGTCAAAATTAAATACATGCAAATGCAGCAATGACTCACCAGTGGGCGTGAAGCTTCAATTCACCGTCAAGCCTAGGGTTTCAACTTCGGCAACAACGATTTGGGTCTTCTTTCACGGTAAGCGATTGGGTTTCTTTCAGTCAATAAAAGTACCCTGGATGTTGTTCTCATTCCAATTTGGGTTTCGATTAGCACTGACTTCGTCCCAGCAAAGAGAGATGATTCAGTGAAACAACCAGAATGATTTTGAAACTATGGGTGTTTGGGTGTCGTTAGTTTGCTATGGCTGGCCTTTGAGGGTTTGCTCCAAGTGTGCTAATCGATTTTGAGATTCCACAATAACGCTTGCAAATTTTCTGAACACTTAGAAAAAAATTTCCCTCTTTTCTCACAAAAATGTTTCCCCCCTTAACAAAACGCAACGTTTTATTAATTGTTTTTTGTTATTTACGTCTGTTATCCTCAAACTTGCGAAACATACAACTGAGACGACATCGTTTCACTTCTATTTTAGTAATATAATATTTTTAAAAATTAAGTCAAACCCGCGCAATTAAAGTCAACATAAAAAATCAGTCTTTCATTCTTGATAGTCAAATAATTTATCACTAGTCTATCATAATTTCTTGATATATGATATTTATATCACCAATATATCATAATTTCTTGATAAACGATATTTCTATCACAAATATGTCATAAGTGTATGACAGAAAATAAATCTATCACGATTCTATTGTTGTAGGCCTCCAGACCAAAAACTGTCACACAGAAGACTGTCATAGTAGATACTTTTTCTTGTAGTGATTCAGATGATAAGATATATATGTATAGTGTAATAAATTTAAGGTTGGGGTTACTTGTATTCTAAAAATTGCTCTAAACACTCTAATTTTAATAAAATTATGAATTATAAAGATATTAATCATGTGAATTTCTATTAAGGATAATTTATTATAAGTCAATATTATATAATTACTTTGAGCATCTATGTAGCACACTCATTACTCAATTTATAACTTTCATACCTTAAACCTTAAAATTTTTATTTCTGAAATCTTAATTAATATTTAAATGAATAATGAGGAAATTAATTTTGAGAAAAAATTTTGATTGTAATACTTTTTATTTTATAAATAAAACAAGCATTGTATAAGAATTGTTTTTTGGGGACTTGGCCATTCTTCATCTTTTTAATCTCTTCGTCGTCTTCTTCTCTCTATCTCTCTCTCTCTTTTTTGTCAATATATATGGAATATTTTCTATTATTTTGTTCTCATTACAAATCAATTTGGGTGTAAAATTCAATATTGATCATAAATAAACAAAAAAATTAATAACTAAAATTATATTAAATAATATAGTTATAACTTGATTGCAACTATCGGTTAAATCTCTTAAAAATAATGTGCTGAATAGTTTTATTAGTGTTTTAAGTAAATAAAATTAAATAACTTACATAATTGAAGTAAGGATATTTTAAAAAATTTAAAGGGTGTACAAAGTAAAACTTAATTTTTTTTTATCAGTAAACTATGAGTGTGGAAAATAATATAGTGTTCAAAATAATATTTAGATGAAAATAGTCCCACCCTAAATTTAAATAAACAAGATCTAGATTCTTTGAAAAATAATACTGAGAAAATGGCGTCGTTTTCGTCACTATTCTATCATCATTTTTTTTTTTAATTAGCGTTGTTCAGGTTCTTTTGACATATTTAATCCAAACGTGTCTAGCAAAAAGCCTTTAGTTCTGGTAAAGTTTATTTGATTATTGTTGTTCAGGTTCTTTTGACATATTTAATCCAAAAGTGTCAAGCAAAAGGCTTTTAGTTCTGGTAAAATTTTTTTTTTCCCTTTTCCTTTTTGGGGATATATTAGTTCTGGTAAAGTTGATTAGGTTAATTTGAAGAACATGTAATTTGGATTGCTATAAGTACTTCAAAGGACACCCTTCTCGGACATTAAAGATCGCTTGATTAAGTCATGTATAGACCATAAATTCAGTAACGCTTTAGTAAAAAGACATGCATATATATATATATATATATATATATGAATAACTTCAGCTTCATACTAGTTAGATTCTTAATTACTTGTAAGTTCTAATTAAATCGATGTCCAACCATTATCCAATTTTGACCGCTCAAGATATTTTTAGCACATTATGTCCTAAGCATTATAATTTCAATTCCACAACACAACACATATTACATTTTGACCATTGTGATACAGAAATTTCATGCCCCAACAACTAATTGTTGTAAGAATACTCCAACCAAACTGTTGAGCTGTCAGTTAAGGTGGGGAAAGATGGTGAGGCCACCAACACCAAACACTACATAGTCAATGTGCAGCTCACCTGAAAAAACTTCACATAATAAGTAACATAAATTTCTTTCTCCGCTTCTTTTCTTGTAACACTTCCAAATTCCCATTTGCCTAAAGAAAAATGCAAAGCAAAAATACATCAAGTCAAGCCAATGCCTAAAAATTTCTCCAAAGTGTATAAGCCCATGCATACCACATTTCAATTATTTGCCCTTCCTTGCTTTAACTTGTGCACTAACACACAGTTTGGTGAGTTAGCTGATCTCCTAGTTCTCATTCAACTTATCTCACATATTCTATTTTTCTCACTTTTCATTCACTTTCTGGTCTCTACAACTTTCCCATGATGGAGTTGCCAGTCAGGGCACCGGTTTCCGGTAGCCGGAAAGCCTTATGCAGATTAGAAACTAAAAATTTGTCCTACAAGTTATGCAGTAAATTTGATGAGTTCAATTGGGTTTATTGTGGTGTGACTTCAAAGAAAGATCCTAAGTTCATTTTGAAGGACGTAAGTTGTGAAGCTAGGCCTGGTGAGATTACTGCAATTGCTGGTCCTAGTGGAGCAGGAAAAACAACATTGCTAGAGATTCTTGCAGGGAAGATATCGTCGCGAAAAGTTTCGGGTAAACTGCTAGTAAATGACAGGCCTATGGATGCTGAACATTTTCGAAGAATATCTGGATATGTCACTCAAGATGATGCACTGTTTCCATTGCTTACGGTTGAAGAAACATTAATGTACAGTGCCCTTCTAAGGCTAACTGCAGGCAGGCGAAAACAGGCTGTAAGTAGAGTAAGAGGGCTGTTGAAAGAGCTTGGCCTGGATCATGTTGCAAGCTCAAAAATTGGTGGAGGATCATCAAATTGTGGCATTTCAGGTGGCGAAAGGCGAAGAGTTTCTATTGGAGTTGATTTAGTTCATGATCCTGCTGTTGTTCTGATTGATGAACCAACTTCAGGTTTGGATTCAGCTTCAGCTCTGCATGTGGTTACATTGCTTAAATCAATGTTGGTCAATCAAGATAAAACAATTATTTTAACTATCCACCAACCTGGTTTTCGAATCCTGGAGCTGTTTGATCGGCTTGTTTTGCTTTCAAATGGGTTTGTTGTTCATAACGGAACACTAAATCATCTTGAAGAGAGGCTCAATTCTGCTGGCCACTGCATTCCTCGCCATGTCAATGTGGTAGAATTTGCCATTGATGTCATAGAAAGCTTTGTTATACAAACTTCTGAAACTCTCAAGACAGCAAATGATAAAGACGATCATAAACTGAGGGTTGCATACTCCAATAATTTTGAAGAAAAGCAACAGCTTCTTTCCTATCCCAACTCTCATGTCCAGGAGGTCTTAATACTGGGACAAAGATTTTGTTATAATATATTCAGGACAAATCAGCTTTTTGCCACAAGAGTTATACAGGCCTTGGTGGCTGGATTTGTGCTTGGAACCATATACTTGAAGGTTGGCAATGATACAGGACAGGTTGCTCTGCAGACCCGAATTGGATTCTTTGCTTTCAGCCTCACATTCTTGTTATCTTCCACAACAGAAGGTCTGCCAATTTTCTTGCAAGAGAGAAGAATTCTAATGAGGGAGACTTCAAGAGGAGCTTATAGAGCTTCTTCTTATGTTTTATCAAACACCCTCATCTTCATTCCTTTTCTTTTGATGGTTGGTCTTCTCTTCACCACTCCAGTTTACTGGCTGATTGGCTTGAGAAGACAAGTTGATGGGTTCCTCTTCTTTTCTCTGGTGGTTTGGATGGTGCTTCTGATGTCCAATTCTTTTGTTGCATGTTTCAGTGCTCTGGTGCCGAACTTCATCATGGGAACATCAGTGATCTCGGGGCTGATGGGTTCATTCTTTCTCTTTTCCGGCTACTTCATATCGAAGGACAAAATTCCTGATTACTGGATTTTCATGCATTATTTGAGTATGTTTAAGTACCCATTTGAGTGTTTTCTGATAAATGAGTATGGAGGAGAACAAGGGAAAACAAGATGCTTAGAATTTGAGGAAGGAGAATGCAGTTTATATGGAACCGGGTTCTTAAAGCAGCAAGATCTCAGAGAGTCACAGAAATGGAGCAACTTAGCCGTTATGTTGAGTTTCATCATCGGCTACAGGGTGCTTTGCTTTTTCATCTTGTGGTGCAGATGTTACAGAGCTAGAAAGTAGATGACATTTTACAGCAAGAGAGACATGATTATGTTTCCTCTTTTTTCTTTTTCGCTTATTCTTTCACTCAAAATTTTCAATGATAATCAAACCAATGTATGATCTTTGAATAGATTCATTGATATGAGAAATTGTAGCCTAACTATTTCTTGAAATAAATGGAAGCTTGTTGGCCAAGACATTTGCATTCCTGAACCCATTTTCTTCAGATTTTCCCAACATTCTTTGAACTGTTTCATAGACGTCACCTATTGCATTTTGTACTCTAACCTGATCAAAATTTTCCGCAAATATATTGATCTGAAGTGTTGATAACATTATTGAAATCATAACAGTGCTACTAAGTGATCACAGCTTAGTTCAACAGCTTTCCCAGAACTTGCTTCCTTGTTCCATCTATTTTTGAATCATAAGAAAGGAAAAAGGATTAACTTGAAAGGAGATCCGAACTACTGAGAGAATACTATAGAACGAGAACAAACTGTCATGAACAATCATGAATTTCCACTGAACTTGGTATTCACTTAATTACTGAGAGGTGTGAGTTGAGTAAAGGAAAGAGCGGAAACTTCATTCTAGCCAGAAGAAGAAAAATAAAAGAATCAAAGAGATCGATTGCCTACTAGATTACAGAAAGTATACATCAAAGTAAGTAGCACACATTTGAGAAATGAAGTCTCTCTTGGTTAGCTCTAATATGCACTTAAATGCTTTCGAAAGCAATTGTTATTTTGATTTTTTTCACAGAAAATAAGAAAAGAATAATACTCAACATGCTGACCCTAAAATCTAAAAGAAAATTTACTAGACCTAATTGCTTCGGTCGAATATGGAATTGAAGGTCATGGTAGCATAAGAGGTAGTCATATTTCCTGAAGAGAAAGATGAATGATCAAGCTTGCTTGAGTCTCCAGATACAGCAGAATCCTTGTCTTTCTCACCCTTGTCAACTCTCAGGCCCAACAAGTCAGAAAGAAGACCAGGTTTGGATATTTCCTCTTTGTTTACATCTATCTCACCTATTAGCATATTGACAAGAGTAGACATGGATGGTCGGCGTTTCGGCATATCTTGGGTGCAGAGCAGAGCAATCTTCAGATATCTGTGAGCCTCTTCAATACTATAATCCCCATTCAATGAGGCATCTACCAACTCCACCAGCTTCCCCCTTTCATACAGTTTCCATGCCTACGTACCACAAATCTTCTTAAGAATGTTTCCCAAGATGAGTAAATGACTCTTAAAGGCCATTAAAGTTTAGTATCACAAATCAAATATCATTTGATAAAAATGCTTAAATGCATACCATTTCTAGAAGATATTGTTCTTCGTAAGGTAACCGCCTGTTTGTGTTACACCTCCCACTAACAATTTCCAGCAGCAGAACGCCAAAGCTATATACATCTGCTTTCCTTGTTAATTGACCTCGTATAGCATACTCAGGTGCCAGATAACCTCTATAGAAACAAAATAAAGACGTCCAATAAATAGGTGAGTTCAAAGGAAATTTTTAATATTATGAAATTATCATATTCAGAAGAAATCCAAATCTGAGACCACCAACTTGGGGCTTGGCAGTCCATACAGCACTTTTTTTGCAGCATATTAGAATTCATTGCAATTAGATTAGAACAACTCTGACAGCATAACAAGTATCTATAATAGGTTTTACACCAGGTCTAAGATATATTACAATGCTACTAGGGACAATAGAGTAATTATCAATTTTGTGAAGGTTCCGCTAATTCAATCTGATTGACCATATAGTTTTTAGAACCATAAATCAATAATGTTGAAATGTCCACCAATCAACTCATGACTGTCAAACCAAATTAAACACCAGTCGAAAAACTTGATATGAGATTGAATCAAACTGCATTTTCAACAATCAATTTTAGCAACAATCTAGAGTCCCTTTAGAGAGTTGGACAAATAACTGAAGAGACTTATTTATAAGTTGACAAACTTACTCTGTTCCAGCAACACGTGTACTGATGTGAGTAAGGTTAGCTGGAAATAGCTTTGCAAGACCAAAATCTGAAATTTTGGGTGTGAGATCTTTATCAAGGAGTATATTGCTTGCTTTGATATCTCTATGAACTATGTGTGGTTGAACCTCCTCATGAAGGAAAGCAAGCCCCTTAGCAACACCAATGCAGATATTACGACGTGTTTGCCAATTGAATTGAATACTGCTGTGACCTCTACCTAAAGTAGAATATTTTATTAACTAGACAGGTGATAAACTCAAATAGACGCACAACCCCCGGGTTGGAGGGGGGGGGGGGGGTTTTTATTTATAGCTGCTTACCTAGAAGTGTTTGTGCAAGACTGTTGTTCTCAAGATAGCCGTAGACCAAAATCCTGTGGTCCCCTTCCACACAACAACCATATAACTCAACCAGGTTTTCATGCTTTATATCTTTGATAACATTTATCTCTGTCAAGAACTCCCGAACCCCTTGCCTTGAGTCGGCTGACAGTACCTTTAGAGCAGCCAGAGTGCCATCTTTCAACCTTCCCTGTTAATTAACTAGAGTTTCTAAAGGGAGCTGATTGTTGGAAGTTGAAAATAAATGGAAAATTCATATATTTATGAAGTTATTCTTCAAAACATTTGGAGAATATCACAAAGTATGCAATCACCTTGTAGACTGAACCGAAACCTCCTTGTCCTATTTTATTGGCCGGACTGAAATTTTCAGTTGCAATTCGCAAGTCTTTGTAATGATAGAGGTTAGTATCTTGAATTTCTGAAACATCTGTATTGACATAAATATGTTAGAAGCTTTTAGATACACATAAAGCAAATAGAAGAAGCAGTTCTGAGAATTTGAAAACAATGCATATCTTTGTGATTCAGTCATGCTCCAAAAAAGTGTAAAAAGGCAACATCTGGTTTGTATTTCACAATATTTAGTCCTTACAGACAATAATGCTTTATTTCGGTTAAGAGGTAGTTTAAGTGCTTAAGTATCATCAAAGTCGACTATTAGTCAACCTAAGAAAATCCACAAAGCGAACCAAGTTTCTATCAGGCCCTGGCCTAATGCTTCTACTCCATTACTCATGAGAATCTCCTTGACTTAATACCTTCATTAACTTCTACTCTGTGCGTAGCCAAGGAAGCTCTCTTCCTTCTGAAAAATAAATGGAAACAAGTCATGAGGAGTTGCCTTCTGTGAGCCAATGCTTCAACCCAAATAAATGCTGTACCCTGCACAAACCATTAATCAAAGACTACTTCATCATTTGACCAATAAGAGTATATTCACCAAAAAACAATGGCAGTGTCATCAATAGTTTAATACCATCCACATCTGCTAGTTTCTCCGTTAAAAGGAGAAAAGGAAAGAAGAAGAAAGAAAGCAAACATAAAATTTATGTGCATAACCACAAACTACTTGAAATGTGTATCCCATATACATCCATGTTTAAGTCTTAACAAGAGGAAAACTGTTCAATTCTACTTTGGTTTTACAATTTCCAGAGTCTGTCTAGGCAGGCTGAGATATGCAGTTCGCCTTTATTACTATTAAATTTATAATGGAATTTATTTATGAACTTCATTGTTTGACCAACTTCTAAATCAGATGGAGTAAAGAAATAAATACGAAAACATATATATCGAAAGGGGAAGAAAAATGTTTAGTAATTTATAATGAAAAAAATCAGAGTAAAGTTTTATAATTACTCAACTCAGAAAACAAGAAGCAACCAGCCTCTAATCACACAGTTCCCAAATTAATTCTGAAAAAGAACAAGTTGCAGAAGGATTCCATACAGATTATAAAGAAACATTGATGATGATGATTATTATTATTATTTAAAAGAATTAATTCTTATATGGGATTACCATTAAACTTGCACTTAATATGATCGAACTACCAAAACAACTAATTCTTCACACTCACAACACATAACCCAAAAAATAAAAAATAAAATAAAAAAAGCACACACACACAAAACTCAATTAAACGAAACACATAACACATAAGAAAGTATATGATCCAGAATTCAGTTAGAACTTTCTTGCCAACCAAACAAAACGCAGTAAGTAGGAAAAAGCAGAGACTCTCCTCACCTTAGGTGGTGCAACAAAAGGGCAGATGTAAGATAGAAGAGAAAGGGAGATGGTTGAAGTTTGTGATAATGGCTGCAATAATAGAGTTGGAAATTTGCAATTGCGGGTCTTTCAAGTGCCGAGTTGAAATGTCAAAAGTCTTTCTTTTAAATCACATCAGTTTCGTCTGCTGGCAACTGTGATGCCCTCCGCGGTTTCGCCAACTTGTCTTCGCATTTTGTCGTATTTTTCTTATCTTTTTAAATAAATACGACAGCGAAACCCATGTCTTGGCCGTCGAAAATATCAAAATAGTCACGTTTCGGCGCTGCCAGTAGTTTTCTTATCTACTCTATAAAATTATTTTATAAGTTATAAAATTTATTATTTAACCGATGACATAAATATTAAAATTTAAGTACAACTCGAATGTTGGAATCCCTATTGATTTATTATCATTGGAAAAAAGTGATTTTCACCTATAGGTTTTGATGCATTAGTTTATTCCGTTCTTATTATATAAATTATATTTCATTTCATCCATATTTTTTAAAATAATAGCTTAAAATGTCATTTCGTTAATTTATTGTTAGTTTATAGTATAGTTTATTGAGGATAAAATAGAATTTTCAATTACGGAGATGCAAATTATTTTAAAATAAAATTCTCAAACATAAGTAAATCTTCTATATAAATTTAAAATTTAAAGATAAATTAATGAATAAACAATAATAATACTAAATAATATGTAAAATATATATTTAAGATAAAATAGGAAAAAACATAAATTTCAAATGCACTAAAGTGATTTTTTAGCTTATTTTTGAATTTAATATAATCAAGATAAATAAATAAATAATCAATTAATGTTATTATTTTATCAGAAGTAAACATAGACTTCTTTATTTACCTAAAAAAATGCACACTAAAGACATAAACACAAGTTTAATATAGTACATGTTAAAATACATTGTATTACAATGTGTGTTTTTTGTCTTTTAATTTATCACTTACTTTAATTTGGTTATTGATCCTTGATAATAATAATAATAATTTTATTGTGTTATCCTTAAATATGTTATTTAATTGCTCTGGAAATTTTTATTTTAAAATGACTTGAATCCATTTAATTGAAAATTCTATTTTATTCTCAATGAATTATAAAGTAAATTAACTATAAATTCACAAGAAGCATTTGAAATTATCTTCTAAAAAATATGGATGAAATGAATTATTATTTAAGAAATAAAGATGAAATTGACTCTCGCATGCTTTTTTTCTTATTATTTTTTCTTGGACCACACAAAACCTTTTTGTGCTTAGAAAATTACACAGTTGTGCCAAAAAATAGTGTACTGAAAAAAATATGTGGTGTCTGTGACCATTTCACAAAACTACATGGATATCGTTATCCTCCTTGCATTTTTATTCAAAAAATTTTATGTCAAAATGGGATTTATAATGTAAATTATTTTATAAATTTTTCTCCTTATATCAAAACTTCGCAATCCCAGCTGTTGTATATAAAATTCATTCATTCCTCTTAAAATAATTAATAATAATCAAAATATGTTTTTATATTATATATATTTTGCTGTTTAATATTGTCGTTACCAGGACACATTATTAGGTTTGTATAATATTGGATGACACTAATAATATTACTATATTAATTAAAGTAATATGCTGGTTTATTATGATTATGTTGGGCTTCAGTAGGATTTAATTGTATTATTAGACTTTGATATGTTGGTTTAATTGTATATTTAAGTGGGTTTCAAATATATTAGATTTTATTTGAATTGTATACGATGTTAAAAAAATTAAACTAATAGTTAAAGTAAAGAAAAAGCATTTATTTATAAATTAAATTAAAAAATATAAGATTTTACATTATAAATAGAAATAGCCATATTATTAACTAACTAAATTATTATGATGGAAATAATTAAATGTTAATCTATTTTATTTTGATAGATATTGATAAATTGATAAGTTAATATTTTTAATGATAAAATATGAAACAAAAAAAATGACACTAGCCAAATATTTAAATTAGTTATATAAAAATTTATAAATATTGAGAGTGAAATAATCTGCAACTATTTTTTTAATCTTAAGAGAACATATCCCATTTTGTTTAATAGTGTTGAGTACATACAAGCACCAGGTCGGCCAGGCTACTACTTCCGCCCTAGTACGGCTCACCTCAATCAAATGGTGCAAACGGAGCGTGGAAGCGAATGTGACCCGACCAGAAACGATGGCCCGACCAGGAACGAGAACCCGACCAGAAATATATGCCGAGCTGACACCCGTTTCCGGAAAGAGCGGGAGAGCGATCCCACAGACTCGTGGCGTTTGCGTTTTTCCCGGAACCGTTACGAGGCTTTCAATACTTACAGTTACCCATAATGTCGCAATTAAAGCTCCATAACTGACCACTACTCGAAAAAAGGGGAAAGGAAGACAGAATGGGAACGGAAAA
>MKYO02029635.1:48888-69278 GCA_002013955.2 Citrus medica
ACTCGTGGCGTTTGCGTTTTTCCCGGAACCGTTACGAGGCTTTCAATACTTACAGTTACCCATAATGTCGCAATTAAAGCTCCATAACTGACCACTACTCGAAAAAAGGGGAAAGGAAGACAGAATGGGAACGGAAAAGAACGGCTATAAAAGGAGGAAGAACCGTTGAAGAAAAAAAGAAAAATTAAGAGAGGGAAAACGCTGCCAAATTGGACCCAGACTTGGGAATTGTGAAACAAAAACCCCCTTCATATATTCAAACTATATTGTTTTCCCGGAACCTTGTGCTAACTTAAGCATCGGAGGGTCTACGCCGGCAAAACCACCGGCGTCTCTGATCTGTTTTTGGTGAACGCAGGTCGAGCAAGAGAACAGTAGCTGACAACTTAACCGTTGGTGGACGAATATCTGGTCGGTCATCAAGCGAACAGATTTCCGCATCAACATATAGTATATATAAATCCAGTGCTTAATCAAATGTTAATAAACTCTCACAATTACCAGAAAACTTAAACCCTCCACGAATTAAGGAGAGGAGGGGATGACTTACTGAACCAAGGAATTTTTAGCAACTATATTCCATGTTATTCGAACAAATTCTAGTTTCACTTTATTAAAATATAGATCCACAATAAATCATCCCAAGTGCTTTATTTACTTTAGTTGCTCAAGTTTCTATGTGAACAATAACTAATTCTCTCATGTAACTTATTATCTCGAGCCTTATAATATTGAGGGTGCGAGTTTGAGTTATATAACAAGATGAAGGTGGAGGATTTCTTCCATGCACGAGTGATGTACATTTGTGTTTTCAACGATTGAAATAGTCCAATTCCTTAAAACGATCATGAACTAAAACGTGCGGTAAACAAGTCTTAACATATTGATAAGTTTTCTAATATCAAAGTGTCAAATTAAGCCGTCTAAATGCCTTAAATTAATTAAAATAATTGTTTATTTATTTTCTTGACTAGCAAAATCGGAACGCATGGTCAAAAGTGATGAAGATAGTTTTCATTTTTTCCCTCATTCTATTTGTGGGAAAAAAAAAAAAATTACTGGGTCCGCCTAAGTTAGATTTAACGAAACTTACGGCTGACCCACAATATATCAATTAGCCCCTTATATTTTATATTATTTATAATATATTCATAAGTATTATAAAACTTCTTGTATTATAAAATTTTGTTGAACCCCTTATACTATGTTTTATTTTATTAAAACCCTTGGAGTATCAATTTGCCCCCTTTAATTTTAAATTTTCAAAATATCCTCCATTTAAGTAAAAAATATAATAATTATTAAATAGATTATAATTATAATTATTATTTTATTATAATTATAAATATAAATATAATTTTTAAATGGATTATTATTATTATTATTAACAACAAGAATAAAAAGTATTATAATTAATTAATCTATTAACAATAATTAATAATAATTTCTAGTTAAAATGTCAATAATAATAATTAACAATAATTATTATTAATAATTAATTTTTGAATAATAATAATAACAATAATAATAATTAAAAAACCAAATAATAATTATAATAAAATTATTAAGAATTTTATAATAATTTGTTACAATTTAACTCATTCCAATATTTATTCTAAGACAAAGTAAACACATAAATGGTAATATAATTTATTCTAATTACGATTCATGCGGTTCAAGTAAATAAATTATTCTAATTCCAATTCTTCATTTTAATTTTAGCTATTCCAATTCTAACTTATAATGTTTCTATATGATTTCGACTCCTTTTTAGTGAATGCACTATAAAATTGTAAATAACTTTATATTCAGTTAGACCACTCTATGTTATTTATAATTTTTTTTATAACTATTATGAATTTTATAGTGCATTCACTAAACATGAATCAAAATTAACTGAAAACATAATAAGTTAGAATCGAAATATTTAGAATTCAAATGATGAATTGGAATTAGAATCATTTATTTACCTGAACGGCACGAATCATAATTAGAATGAGTTGTGTTACCATTTATATGTTTACTTTGTCTTAGAACTAAAATCAGAATAAATGAAATTGTAACAAATTAGTATAAAATCATTCATTAATTTTTATCATAATTATTATTTTGTATTTTAATTATTTTTATTGTTATTATTATTCAAAATTAATTATTAATAGTAATTATTGTTAATTTTTATTATTAATATTTTAACTAAAAAATTAATAGATTAATTAATTATAATACTTTTTATTCTTGTTAATATAATAATCCATTTAAATTATATTTTATTTAATAATAATTATATTTTTAATTAAATGTAGGGTATTTTGAAAATTTAAAATTATAGGGGTAAATTGGTACTCCTAAGAGTTTTATTAAAATAAAACAGAGTAAAAGGGGCTCAACGAAATTTTATATTACAGAAAATTTTATAATACTTATAAATAAATTATAAATAATATAAAGTATAGGGGGGGAATGATATTATTTGACCCCTGAAAACTTATATAAAGATGGTGTTTGACTTTTGGGACTTCTGAGGTTATGAGACTGGAAAATTGTCTGGTCGTACAACGGTGCAGGTACTTGGTTGACTGATATTTAGTGCACAAAGTTGACCCGTACCAACTTTACCAATCGTGTGAAGTGCGTAAATTTACTGGCAGCTATCAGTAACGATTTTGCCAAAAAGATAAACAAGATCCGGACTCGTTGACTAGGTGGAGGAGTGAATTTTAAGTAATTAGCGGCTACGTTAGAGAGAACTCCTTCGAAATTATATAATTAAAGTAATACATAGTAAAAATATATATTATATTTTTTATTGTATGGTTATAAAAAATACATTATAATTCGAATATGGAAAAGATTTAAAAGAATTGTATTTCACTAATCTACTTTTACACAAATTATCTTATTATTTTACGGTTACAATTTAAGAAATTTATAAAAATAGTTCCAAAACTTTTGGGTTATCTAAAATTGAATATTCTTTTTTTTTATGATAACTATAACTAACCAAATGCAAGTATTTCGAACCAAATAGTCCTTATCACTTTCAAAAAATTACCAAACCACTATCACTTTTAAAAAAATCATCAAACCTTACCACCTCATTAAATCACCAAACCTTATTACTCTCAACAAATTACTAAATTCATCAAACAAATGTAGCAATGTATAACTGAAAATAGAATCATCAATTAGAGAGCAAGAAGTTAAAGTTAGTGTATATTTTTACACAATGTGGGTTTTTAAATGTTCTAAGTTTAGGCTTTAGGTTTGAAATCGATGTGGGTTTTATTATAAATATTATTATTTTTCGTTCATAAAACAATGTGAATTCCTGTGGTGTATTTATGAATTCGTAATTAGAATAGGCTAAAATCGAAATAGGTAGAAATTGGAATGGGTTAGAATGGGAATGAAAAATGAGAATTAGAATAAATTATTTACGTGAACTGTAGAAATAAAAATCAGAATGCCTTTTATTCCCAATGATGTGCTTACTTTGTCTGAGAATCGGAATAGATTGTTTTAAGTTACTAAAATGCATTTAGTTAATTATTGTCATTTATTGTTATTTATTATAGCAATTTATGATTATTATTATTATTTAAAAAATATTGTTATTAATAATCATAATTATAATGAAAATTATAATGATGATGATGATGATAATGATGATGATGATGATCACAATGATTTTGGCAATATTAATATCATCATCATCATCATCATGATCGTCGCCGTTATTATTATTATTATTATTATTATTATTATTATTATTATTATTATTATTATTAATATTAAGAACAATTACAAGAATGAGAATAATAATAACATAATAATATGATAATATTGTAATTGAGGACACGTGAAATTATGAAATTTGAATGGGGTAAAATGGAGAGTTCAAAGAATGAGAACTTGATTTCCAACCTCTCTTGAGAATTAAGTTCTCACTTCTTAATTCAAAAAATACGTGGGCTTCATATATTTTGTTCTCATTCCCTTTTATTTTAACAAATATCATCAATCATTCTTATTTCAGGTCTCGATTTTCCCCAATTACAAAAGTAAATACACTATTAAAGTACTTAACTTGAGCTGATAGATAAAAAATATTAAAAATAATAAGAATTCAAGTTCAAAGGAGATTGGAGGTGAAACCAGAATATGTAATACAGACTTCTATTGTTGGCCACCATCACCCGTCGCACATAATTATAGCCATGTACTTATATGTGACAGGCACACGTCGGCCTGCCTGTTGATAAGAACATATGCTTATCACCTATACTCGCAGTATGTACAATAGCTGGGGATCTGAAATGCGGGGGGTGTTTGGTCCAAAAAACTCATTTTTACCTAATTACGATAGAAAAAATTTAAAGTGGACAATTTTGAAAAGCCCAAAAATTTTAGGACTATTTTTATAAATTCTCCTTACAATTTTGACCAGTTGATTATATTATTATAGTGTTATGATTATAATAAAAACAAAAAATTGCCGATGATTGAAAAAGTAATAAATCCTAATATTAAAAGTAAATTGGATTGACTAATTAAGTAAAAAAAAAGCTTCTGCAAGACTAATGCACACAATTTATATGATGTCATTCTCAATTTAAACTATAAAATATTTTATGGCTACAACATATCATATGCCTTTGAGATCAATCCACAATGAAAGCCGCCACAATTGATTAAGAAAACTAACGAACATTCTAATAATTTTTACTACCCCAATTTCTTCGATTTTTACTTCATTGTCTCGTATATTTTTAGTTATGGATTTTACATGGCTTTAATTTTTCTCTTCTCAGAGGTCCGTTCCTTGTTTTTTTTCTAGTGTTTTGTTTGTTTAATTGACAAAAGGTCAGTTTAATTACTTGTATAAGTTAAATTGTGAAAATTATTAAAATTAATTTATGTTTCATCTTTGGAATCTTCTTAATGTCACCTAACCAACCATTAAGATGATATTTGGGTCAGGACAATGAGTTCTAAGGGAAATTCATAAAAATAGTCCCAAAACATTTAAATATTTTAAATTTGACTCCTCTAATTTTTTTAATCATAACTAACTAAATACAAGTATTTAAATCAAATAACCTCATTACTTTTAACAAATTATTAAACCAACACCACCCTTAAAAAATAAGCGAACCTCACTACCTCACCAAACCACCAAACCTTATCACTCACAATAAATTGTGAAATTCATCAAACAAATATCATACTACATAACTGAAGATAAAATCATCAATTGGAAAGTAAAAGTTAAAGTTAGTGTGTGTTTTACACATGTGGATTTTTAATGTATTAATTTAGGATTTAACGAAACTTAGTTTGAGTGGAGAGATGAAAAAAATAAAATCATTGAGAACAATAAAAATTCTAGTTAAAATGAGATTGGACATGAAACCTGAAATATGAGTAACATGCATTTGTCATTAGCGACAAGTAGGGTAACAATCATTTGTCCTGCGACAAGCAAGGCGAGAGGTTCCTATCATACGTAATTAAATGGTTGTTGAATATATTGTATTTATGTGTGACAAGCACCTGTCACTAATAACAGATGCTTGTCGCATATACTCAAAGTATGTCTAACAACCATGTAAAGTGTGCCGTATATTGACCGTATCACGTTTTGTAGTGTCTAATATGTATTTTTTTTCTAATCTTTTAGGTTTAATAGATTAAATTGTGCTTCAAAAGTGTTTTGATAGTTTGTGGCAAAAGTTGTTAGATGGTGTATAGAGTACATGAATGACAAGAACAAAGTTTTTTTTGTTTGGAAAAAGCTATATGGTTGATCAATTTTTGCAAGAGTGTATGAGATTGTATAGATAAATCCTAATGAATATTGTATCCTGATGAAGGCAACTTTAAGATCTAGTTATTCCATTCCAAATGAATATTCACTACTCATAAACTTGATGATAAAATAGTCAAGATTGTGTTATATATGAGGTCTAATCTAGTCAACTCTTGGTGCATCCTTATATTTGTTAGTACATCTCCTAGAGTTCCGAAGCAAGATCATGTGTGGTTGAAACTCAAAAATCTTTTAGAGCAAGCATATCTATACCTGGTATTCAAGAAAAATTATTACCATTGATGACATCATGGCAACAATGTTACTCTCCACTTTGTTACAATCATGAATCCATTGATGACAATGATATTGTAATAGCGAATGTTCAAGAAGAGGTATTACCAATAACAACATCCTTAGAGCAACATTATGCTTCATTCCAAAACAATGATGATCTTATTGATGATAATAGCAATACATAAGCAGATAACATTTGTGCAGAATCATATAATAGTCATTATAGAGGCTTACTTCAATAGTCCAGTTGTTGATGAGGGTGACAGTTAATATGATATTCCTATTACTGATGAGGATGACAGTCATTACAATAGTCTTATTAATAATAAATATAGCCTACCTATTCCTCTAATGGCCCATTTGAGTATGGGGATAGTAGTTGACCCTTTGTAAGTATTGTTTGAATTTTGCCTTAAAACGTAGTTGCTTTGAAGGTCGTTAAAAGTTGTAGTTATGATAATATTAGTGTGGCTAATCTGTTTGTTGAGAAGTATCAGTTAATATTGGAATTGCATAAGGTTTTTCTGAAAGATAAGTTTGATGTTAAGATCGCAAGATCCATAACATCTCTTGAGGCCCCCTATTCTTTAAAATATGTAAATTGTATTTTTGAGCAACGAGAGATTTGAATGAAAAGAATGTTCATTAGATAGTGAGGAAATTTGACAATATACATACATGTTCTAATGAAGTGTTTACTAGTGGTCTTCACCAATGAAGTGTTGATTATATAATCACGAACAAATATATTCAAAAGAAGAGGAAATACACTCCAAATGATACATTTGGTGCACAATGTTTAATTATGATACTAGCAGGCATATCAAGCCAAAGTTATTCGTGAAATTATACAAATGACCCCTGTAACTTACTTCCCAAACTGTGCATTACTTTGTAGTTCTTGAATCTTGCATTAAGAGTTTTATAGGGTGCATTACACTAGTGATTGCTATACCACAAATGGCGTTTATTTTTATCATGGGAAAGATAACATAAAGTGAAAAATTCAAGATATCCAAAGCTTTTTAGGATCAATTTAAGCCCGTATTTATAAAAGCAGTAAAACCATATGGATGTGAAGATTTTAGAAAACAACTTGAGAGGTTATAGAAGCCCTACTCAGTACAATTGATTAGTTGGAGAATAATATGGGTATTTGTAATTGGGCACAATTTCAATTTAAAGGTAGGATGTACAAAATTCTAATCACTAACATTGTGAAGACTGTGAATTCTTTCATAAGAGAACTGGAAAAAAGTTTCTATTACTCATCTAATTGACTATTTCAAAAATTATTACAACAATTGTTTTATTATAGAAAAATTTGGTTGAATTGATTAGTACTCTTATAATAATATGGGTATATGATATAGTTGTTGTGAGAAAAAAATATGGCCAAAAGAATGACCATTCATCCTTTTTTTTTTTATCTTGAATTCCAATTTTGGGTAATAGTGTTAGAAAGGGATAAATTGACATAGGTAGCAAGACTTTTATATATATAGTATTCCAACTTGATCAACTTGTCTACACTTATGTAATTGCTGCTTACTTAACCGTCTAAGTAGATTACAAAAGCCTTTATTCTAATTTTTATACTATGGTGTTGGCTTATACAATACCAATTTGGCTAGTTAGCGAGTGGAATCTTGGGAAGTTCTATAGGTTATCTGAGAGTTAAAGGTTAACCTACCAATAGAAGCATCATCAACTGATCATTGTCCAGAGCTCAAAATACCTTCTGCAGGTGAGGATGTATTTTGGAGAACAGTAAAATGTAGGCGGTTTAAGGAACTAACCATAATCAAAAGAAATGTAAGAATCTTATTGCATCGAATCCAAACTAATGGTGTAGTTCCAAGCAACTATATATTTTAAACTTTTTATCTTTTGTGTATTGCACAATTTTATATGATGCAAATAATTTATTTAGTATTTTAAAATAGTTACTTAAATAGTTTCATAATTAATTATAAGTAAAAATATCAGCATAACCTCAAGATTTATTTACCATATGGCTAACCTGTAATACAATACAGAAAAGTTTAGATTACTTAAATAGGTTTACAACAACAAAACTTAGACATTGAAGTTACATAAATCTATACAATAACATTTGAATAATTACAATGACTTATAATTCAATATCGTCATTGAAAATGTCTACAACAACCTTCTTCATAAAGTACTACTCGTGGATACTATTGGAATCAAGTTTGAATTTAAACATTAAATACATTGTAAATATCAACATAAAAATTCTACAATCACCACTACGAGTCTCTTGTTGTGGCACGCCTTTAACTGTTAAAATTTTTCAAGAGTTTGAACTTTGCAACTCTTGTCATATGTTGTAAAAAATCCAACATTTTCTAACCATCAAAGAAACATAACTTTAAATAACTTGAATAAATCTTGCACATTTTAAAATCGCCAACTTCCATTATTGAGTCGTAAATCTACATCTTCTATTTACAAAACATCGGTCAAGCTAGTATCTAACGATTGACTCCTAAATTCACTGGCACAAATACATACTATAAAAATTATAGTAAATTTATCATTTTTGTTATCTTTAAAGTCCATAAAAAATAAAATAAAGTAAGTTAATGGTGCAGTAACCCACACCACATCTACTTGTACGAATCGTTTCAATGAGGTCTTGCCACCCATCAATATAAGTACTAAACTTATTTCATATTCTAATCAATTGATATCACATTTACCGCCATTCTATAGTTGCTTCAAGAATACCTAATTGATATATTACATGAAAAATAAATCTTATAAGAGATAAGAAATTAAATGGATGATTATAAGTTTTGTAAATTCATTACACAAAAAAAAATTATTTGTATACGTATGCATTGGGATACTGTCTTTACTTCTCACTTATCAAATGAAAGTATTCATGGATATGCTATGAAGGACGAAGAAATGTGTTGAATTAGAACAAAAGACAGTATGCAAGATCAACAAAACTTCAAGAAATTATACTTAACAACACTTACCTCATCCCTTAGCCATCCTATTAAAGTGTGCCTCGAAAGTACCTAAAAGAAATTGTGTGATTTTCGGAAAATATGATCTATTATGATGTTGCCAGCAAACTATTGTTCGAACTCATCAAATAGTCTTGGATCCTCCATTTCTTTAAGTGAATTTATATCCACACTTGTTCTTAAGCGATCTCGCGGTCCATTATTTCGAGGTGGGAAAAGGCTTGACAATCTTTACTCTCTTGAAAGGTGGAATCGAGTAATAATGACTATTAAAGACATCTAAAGGCCTATAGGGATTTCTAAACTTACTTATGCCAAGAGTAACTTCTGTGAGGATATGCATTCTATCATCACTTAAGTCCCCATATAAACTATATAATGACATGAGAGTGTTATCATTATGATTGCCAACATCAGTATAGGCTCTATAGTAATTAGGCAGGATGGACATATTAAACACGCTAGATTAAAAGCTAAAAGAACATAATTGTTAAATATTAAGCTTGGTCACCATATAGAGGCGTCCAATCAAGAAATCACAGTATAAGCACTTGAATGAACCATCATTATATCAACTGATAAACCCATGACATGTTTATTCTTTCTGCTCTGCCTCAATAGCTGACTTAATGTAATCCATCTTCTTATATATCATAGATTTAAGTTCAGAAATGGAACAATCAATCTTGTTTATCTGTTGAATGATATAATCATAATAAAACCTTGTCCTTGATTGTTATCATAAAATACAAAATAACGAGAAACTGCTAAAATCATTTATTAATTTACATTTGAGCAAAGAAATTGATCCTTTAAATTAGAATGTAACCTCTGAATCCTATGTGTTAACAAAATCGTGTAAATGACTGTGACAGTTAGCTGCAACATTCTTAAAAATAGCCAACGAGCTGGGTGGCACGTGGTAAGGGATGGGCACGGCACGAGCACATTTCAGTAGGGCACGCGACACGATACGGTACACACGTGGGCTGGGTCGTGCTTAGAGTTTTAGGCATGTGGGCCTTAAAAACACGGTACGATTGGAGATGGGTTAAAGCAAAAAGGCACATAATAAGCACGCTTCATTAGTGGGCTAGTGAATATAAAATGTTATGATTTTATAAATATCTTGAATTTAAATTTTTAATATATTTTATTATCATGGACTTTTAAAAATTAATTTAATTTTTAGTTTAAAAAAAATCTAATTGTTTTATGTTTATCATTTATTAAATGAATAAATGATATCGTGGTTTTAATAAATAAAATTATAAATATCATGATTCTATAAATGATAAATTAAAAATTTTATGACATTAATATTTCATTTGTGAAATAATAACTTAGTTAAAGGAGACCAAATTAACCTTGCTCATTTATTGTATCCATAGTTGTGATTAATAAACGTTATTTCGTGCTTAATAATGAGTATTTCGTACTCTCATAGTTGTGATTTGTTGTAATCTGCATTTTGTAGTTGTAATAAGTTATGACTTGTGACTTGTTATAATTGATATCTCGTAGTTATGACTTCTTATAATCGTTATTCTGAGATTGTAATTTTAATTTTTATTAATCATTGTTATGTCTATGGAATTAAATTTATGTATTGTTGTATTATAATTGTTTATTGTGAAATTAAATATATAGTTGTGAAATTGTGATAAAATGATAATGAAATGTTAATTATTCCCTTAATAAAAATTATTATTGTTGTCGTTGTTGTTGTTGTTGTTATAAAGATAATGATGATGATTATTATTATTATTATTGTTGTTGTTATTGTTATTGTTGTTGTTGGACATGGGTTGATGGGCTTAAAAAAGCACGCTAGGATTATGGGCTTAAGGAAAAAAAAAATTAGTGAGTCTTTTTTGGGCACGGCCCGAGCACAGCAAGTATGGGTTCATGTCGTGGGCCATGCCATACCTTAAAAAAATTAGGCACTGCACGGCCCGTTGGCCATCTTTAAACATGCTTATCTTTAATGATATTCTGCTACTCATATATTGAGCTCATGGTGTCATGATGTCCTCTATTTCCTCTAGAATGGGTGGGGCATTAATTTAGGTTGATTCTACAGAAAGTAACATTGAAATGAGTAAAACATTGTCAACATTATTGAGTTTTGATGCAATTTTAAATTGTGTATATAATGCACTAAAAGATACCTACATTATGAAACCAACTTGGAATATATGACATGTGATCTTCTAAAATAGATGGTTTATATAACATTTCCCTAACGTAAAATACCCAAAATTTTAGGTTGAACTAATCATCTACTACCTAGTAATATTGAAAATGTTTTTTTATTTTGATATATAATACTTATAATATGAGTGTTGTTATTGAAAAAATGAGTGTACCACATTAAAATCATTTTTAAAGAAGTAATGGCCTTCCACTTTAAGATGTGTAAAATCTTTTTTATTTTCATTGCTCATTATGATGACAACCCCTCATTCAAATAGTCAAGCCTACAATAAGTAAATTTACAAAATCATTAAAAAAAATCATGATTATTCATAAGTTTCCAACCAACTTGGACCCCGTGACTAAGGCCATAAAAATTGTGTTTTTCAATTTTATTATTGAATTTGCTAAGTGGTCATTCTTAAATTTCTTGCATATATTTTAATACTTTCGTATACTGTTTGCCATGATAAACGACATTATGGATGATTTTGGAGGTGATTTGTATCGTTAATATAATTCACCAATGAGAAATCAATTTGACAGTGATATTTTCTCCCATTCATTACTCTATCCACAAAGTAATATAGTGCAACGTTTAGCGCATCAGTGTCGTCGATAGCACCAAAGTTCTATTTAGAAAGTCTAGTATCCAATTGTTCAAAATTTAAGTTTTTAAACTTACAACATCAAAGTACTTATCAAGTAACCTATGCTACATCTGCAGATTGTTTTGTACAACAGTTAGACCACCAAAAAGTCTTGTAAGTAGGCACTACTCTTCAGTCAATAAATGTATTAAATGATCACTAATTTGGAACCACGACCGATCTTTATTGGATGCTTCACGTACCACTTGCCTAAGCAACACGTTGTTGATTGTAACACGACTTAATGCAAAACTATCCTAATCCTTAAGATGCTTGAAAATATCATTCTTGAATTACAATAATTGTTCATACATTAACTTAATTTGGATAGCTTGGATAACTATTTTAAATTTTGGTGTCTTAGTAATACAACAAGAGAAATGATCACTTTATCGTGTAGTGCTTGATTAACACTAAAAAGTGTACATGTAATAAAGACAAAATTATTAGTTTTTCACTTGAAGTGTTGATTAATGTACTTATAACTTATAAATTATATGAATACTCCCCTAATAAATTTTTATGTTAAATTAATTCACAATATGTTAATTTTTATCTTGCAAATATTTTTCAGGAATAAAGACGGAATTGGATTTGAAAGCGGGAACAAATAAGAATCACTGGAGCAATTTAGAATGCATTATTGAGGAAATGTAATAAATAAATAAATAAATAAATAAAATTAAAAAAAAAAGAATAAGTGGGCAATCACGTTGGTGATGGTTAGAAGGCCATTATGCCTCCTGACCATCACACATCTCAACATACATATATATTATAAAATAAAATAAATAAAGAATGATTCATTCCTTGCCTATCAAATGTAAGAAGATGCAGGGAGCGGAGAGAAAAGCCAATAGAGTAGAGCGAAGCCGAGAGAGAATGAGAGGGCAAAGCTGAGGAATTATTTATTTTTCCTCTTTTTCTTCTTTTTCTTGTTTTGTTGTGTAACCAAGTTCCTTGTAACATATTTCAAAAGTTTATAAAAAAAGTGTTTTGTTTTCTTTCAATATGAGTGGCTAATTTTACTAAGCTGAGGTGAAGGGTGAAACTCAAGGTTTCAAACTATTAAATTTATTACTTTCTCAAGTGAGTTTTTAATTTAATTTTACTCTTTTCTAGTTATTTTTATGTCATGTTAATTTATAAATTCTCTTGGATCTGTATGATATTTTGACATAATGTCGACACATTAATACAATTGTGGCACATTAGGTACTTTATTTCATATTTATGCACACACATAGTTGGTTAAGAACTAATGATATAATAATTAACTGGTAAAAATGAGAAAAAAATATAAAAATAAGAGAGTATTAAAATTATAGTTTGAGTAATTGAGAATGGATCCCGTAACCTTAGCATATTTTTAAATTGATTTCTAATGATTTCTTTTCTCACAATTAATTTTCTTTACGTAACAATTTGACAACTAGATTTTAAATTTCCTGTGGTTCGACCATGGACTCACCGGGTTATATTATAATTAGACACTTTTATACTTAGAGGTAATACATTTTTGAGTCGTGTTAATTTTTTAGCACTGTTACCAGAGAGTTTTCTAAATTTTGTATCAATTTGTCTTTATTTATTAGTTTATTTATTTTTGTCGTTACTTTCTTTCCGTAATTCTATTTTATTCTCCTTTTACAAAACTTCAGTTAGCACCCCTCTTCTCTTGAAATTTTAACACTATTAATAAAAGTTGTGAAAAACTTCATTTTAGCCCAGAAATTTTTGCAAATCAATCGTCAAACCAAATTTGTTGGACTTTTGGACTTGGCAGAGATGGACTTGGACTTTTAAAATAACCATTAAGGCCCAATAATTGAAATTTAATTGGCTGGTAAATTTTAAAATAAAAAAAACTGCAATTTTTTTCTTTCTTTCTTTAAATTTTTGCAAATTATTTTTCGCATTTATTTTTAATGTTCGATTCAACCGCCTGATTGTTATTCAAATTTTGTTAATTAATTTATTTTTTTTATATGGTCGGTTCTATCGCCTAACATTTTAATTTCAGTTTATTTATTCTTATACATTAATTTATTTAATTTTATGTTTTATTAGATGGCTGATTTTAAAATACTGCCTAAATTGTTTCCTTTAATTTCTTTGTTTTTATTGCTGGTGTCGCCGCTTAATTTTTTTTCTTTTAATTTCAATTTGTTTATTTTTATTTTGTATTTTTTTTTGCTTATTTAATTTTCAGTTTGTTTTTATTTCTACAACTTTCATTTAGTGTTTTATGCATCATTAATTTATTTAGCACACATCACTAGCATTGCATGCGTTGTTGGTCTCGTACAAATAGTCGCAGATTAATTAAGAGATCACCTTCACCACCCTTAGATGTGGCTGACATAGAAGCTGATAATTTTTCAGAGTACGAAGATAATCAAGCCTTGCAAAATTTTCATGAACAGCCTAGGACCTTTAGAGACTTCATGCATCCTACTAGAACAGGGTCACCATTATGCGTAGTTTTTCCTCCTGATGCATTATGTTTTAATTTCAAACATGGTATCATTCAACTTATGCCTACTTTTCATGGTTTTGAGTCTGAAAATCCATATATACACTAGAGAGAAATTAAAGAAGTTTGTAACACCTGTACTGATAAAAATTGTAGCATGAATATAATCAGGTTTAAGTTTTTCCCTTTCTCACTAAAGGATAAAGCTAAAACCTGACTACAAAATCTTAGGTTAGGATTTATTATATTTTGGGATGAAATACAAGCACAAATTTTGAAAAAATTCTTTCATCCCCACAGAACAAATTGTTTCAAAAGACAAATCACCACATTCACTTAAAAATCAGGAGAAACCCTCTACCAAAGTTGGGATAGGTATAAAAAGTTACTTAACATTTGCCGACACATGGTTTTGAAACATGAAGGTTAGTGTCTTATTTTTACGAGCGACTAACATCCCAAAGTAGACATGTTGTCGAAATGATGTGTAATGGTGAGTTTAGAGATAAAAGTCCTGAAGATGTATTAGATTATCTTGACTATACAGCAGAGAATGCACAATATTGGGATGCAGTTGGGTCTTATGAGTCACTAAGTAAACCTCAGTCGTCTCTATCTAGTGGAGGCATGCACAACCTTAGGGAAGACCATGACCTTCAAGCCAAATTTGTATCCTTAGCTAGAACATTCGAAGCATTAGAATTAAAAAAGAATGATCATGTAAAGTTTGTTTAAAATATTTCTTGGTATATTTGTAATTTTATTGACCATTATACCCAGGACTGTCCAACCTTGCCAACTCTGAGAGAAAGTTTGTATGAACAAGTAAATGTTGTTGATAATTTCAAAAGACCAAATCCAAATCCATACTCCCAAACTTACAACTCTGATTGGAGAAACCATCGAAATTTCAGTTAGAGAAATGATAATGATGCACAACCTTCACAACTAGTTCCTCCACGTTAAAATTTCCAAAACCCCTAGAGTTACCCACCATATGTCCCACCACCAAGAAAAACTCTAGAAGACACATTGCATTCGTTTATTGAAAAACAAGAGTCGATCTATAACCAAACGATGCAAACCTTAACCAATTTGATAGATCTCCAAAATTACATATGCTTTGACCATGCATGAAAAATGAAAGTTTCCTTCTCAACCTGAACCAAACCCCAAGAGTCAACATCCTCAAATAGGAAATTCAGGAAACCAAAGTACGAGCCAAGTCAAATCAGTTATAACCCTTCGTAGTGATAAAGTTGTCGAAAAACATATCTTGGATCCTCGTGAAACTAGTAAAGATTCAATTTCAGATAATAGAAAGAGTCTGTCGAACCTTTAAACCATGAAGAAATAACAACTCTCCTCTTGTACTCCCATTTCCTCAAGCACTAATCAAGCCAAAGAAATCAAATCACAGTTCATAAATTTATAAAGTTTTTAAACAAGTAAAGGTCAACATTCCTCTGCTGGATGTCATTAAACATATGCCTTCTTATGCTAAATTGCTAAAAGATCTATGAACGGTGAAAAGGAAATATAAAGTGCAAAAGAAAGCTTTTCTAGCAAAACAAGTAAGTTCCATTCTCTCAACCAATAGTGCTTTGAAATACAATGATCTTGGTTGTCCAACCATTTCTTGCATTATTGGGGATCATGAAATTGGACATGCTCTACTTTATCTTGGTGCCAATGTTAATTTGCTTCCTTACTCAGTGTACTAACAACTTAATCTTGGTGAGTTAAAACCAACCTCTACCACTCTTTTCCTTGCTGATAGGTCGATTAAGGTTCCAAAAGAAATAATTGAAGATGTATTAGTCAGAGTCGATAAATTCATGTACCCTGTGGATTTTATTATTTTGGAAATAGAACCAATTGCTAATGAATGCAAACAAATTTCTATTATATTAGGTCGACCATTTTTAGCTACTGCTAATGTCTTGATTATTTGTAGGAATGGAGTAATGAGTTTATCTTTCGGCAACATGATATTGGAACTCAATGTGTTCAACATGTGTAAACGACCTCACCACTAAGAAGATGATGATAATGAGAATGAGGAGATTGATATTATCAAGCCAATTATTGAAGAACACATTCAGGATGAGAATTTTACAAAGTATGTGGAAATTTGTTTTGTTGGTTCTTTTGAATCAAGTAAAGAATTAAATTGTGATATTGCTAACATATGCTCTATACTTGATTCTGTGCAGGTACCTACAGGTGATGATGACCAATCAAAATTTGAAGATACGACACAATTTGAATAACCAAAAGAAAATGGGGCACTAGAGCTCGAATTAAAGCCCTTATCGGAAGAATTAAAGTATGCCTATCTTAGAGAGTGGCAAACATATCCGATGGTAGTTTTTTCCTAACTCATGCATGATCAAGAAGGTAAGTTTCTATCTATACTAAAAAGGCATAAAACTGTATTTGGTTGGTCCTTAAAAGACATAAAAGGGATTAATCCTTTAATCTGCACACACCGAATACACTTAAAGGAAAATATCAAAACAAACCGTCAACCACCAAGAAGACTAAACCCTCATATGAAAGAAGTGGTAAAGAATGAGGTCTTTAAACTACTGGATGTAAGAATTATCTATCATATCTCTAATAGTAAATGGGTAAGTCCAACACAAGTAGTACTAAAGAAGTCTAGAATAACCGTTGTAAAAAATGTGAACCAATCTTAACACGAATTCCATCTAGTTGGTGCATGTGCATTGATTATAGAAAATTAAATGATGCCACTAAAAAAGATCATTTTTCCCTTTCATTTCTAGACCAAAATCTTAAAAAAGTAACTGGACATCCCTACTACTACTTTCTTGATGGCTACTCTGGCTATTATCAAATCCCTATAGCCTTAGTATACCCGGAAAAGACCACATTCACATGTTCATTTGGAACATTTGTATTTAGGAGAATGTCTTTTGGACTTTATAATGCTTCTGCAACATTTCAAAGGTGCATGTTAAGTGTTTTTAGTAACATGATCAAAAATTATCTAGAGATTTTTATAGATGATTTAACTGTATTTGGTAATTCTTTTGATATATGTCTTGATAATTTAGAAAGAGTTTTGGAAAGGTGTAAAGAAAAAGAGCTAGTTTTAAATTGGAAAAAATGTCATTTCATGACCACTTATGAAATTGTCTTGGGCCATGTCGTGTCGTCAAAAGGAATCGAAGTTGACAAAGCCAAAGTTGAAGTCATCTCAAAATTACCCCCACCAAAGAAAATCAGAGAAGTCCGTTCCTTTTTTGGACATGCTGGGTTTTATAGGAGGTTTGTAAAAGACTTTAGTGTCTTATTTAGACCACTTTATAACCTCGTAATAAAAGACACACAATTTGAATGGACTAAAAATTGTCAACAAGCTTTTAAAAAGATAATTAGTCTTTTGACATCAGCCCCAATAATGCAATCTCCTTATTAGTATTTGCCTTTTGAGCTAATGTGTGACGCTAGTGATAATGTTATTGGCGTTGTTCTAGGCCAAAGAAAGAAAGGTAAGCCCTTTGTCATCTATTATGCAAGTTGACAAAGAAAATATTTTTTTTTTTAATGCTCAAAAGGGTTAACTATGGATATTTGATAAAAGGGATGGCTAGAAAGGCTCAAACGGATCAAAGATGGGCCTCCAAATGTAGCAACACACAATTTTAGGGCTCTAAATAATCTTCCATATCTACTAATTAGATGGGCCTCCAAATGTAGCAACACACAATTTTTTTTCTTTTTTTTTAATTTTACAAATTTTTTTTAAGGGTTAACTCAAAAGAAATCTATAGATCGTGTATACAATAATAAACTGCTAAGCCGTATAAAGAATGGGCAAAAGGGTTACTCTCCAAGGAAAATGATAGGCTCAAAACTCACTTGGTACTTATTATAACATGTTCATTCCTTCAAGCAACTCATATTTGTCTCCGACATCAACATGTAGAATAGCAAACATAGCGTGACATCACTTCAAACTAAAGATAATACAAATACTAAAATTTGAAATTCATCATGTCATCTAATGTTAAAATAAATAACAATTTTTTGTTAAACAACATTCTACCCCCAACCTATCTAAACATGAAAGGAAAATATACATGCATAAATGCGAAAAATGATGCAGAAAAACTAATACGAAAATGATAGAAAACGAAAATGATTTTTTTAAAGTTAAGAAGATGCGTTTCTAGAGGCACTACACTCCATATTCAGCCATCTTCGACTCAAAAAAATTTGAAAATGTATATTTTATAAAGGAGAAATTAAAAAGAAGAAGAAAAACGAACATCAAAACATAATAAAGAAAAAGAAAATGTCTGAAATTTTTGTTTTTTTTGTTTTGTTTTTTTAATGAAGATGCGTTTCTAGAGTCACTACACTCCATATTCAGCCATCTTTAACACAAAAAGTTAGCAGCAGTTAGTTTCTATAACAACAAATTAGTAAAAACTTAACCAAAATTCCACAATTGTCGACTATTCCCTCCCCCCAACCAGAACGAAACATTGTCCTCAATGTTTTAAAGGAAAGAAGTAGAGTTTAGAAGACATCACCTGGGTGGTGCAACACAGAAGAAAATATTTACAGGCGGAGAGTTAAATCTAATTTGTACTTCTTACTGCGGCTACTGTTACCGTCATCATTTGGACGCTCGAACACAAAGGCCCAGGGATCTGGCTCCGGTTTATAAGCTTGTAACATATCAAGTAGCTCATTAGCAGTGTGAGCACAAATAAAAAGCTTTTTGGCATTGGGAGGAACGAAAAAGTTTTTTATTGCATGGTTAAGAAATGCGATAAAACCATCATAAAAGTTATTGACATTTAACAAACCGATGGGTTTCTGGTGGATGTGCAGATGGGCCCATGATGCTAGTGTGATAAGTGCCTCTAGTGTTGCAAGATCTCCTAGAAGGAAAATAAAAGCATCAGCATGATTAAGCATTTCAGTTATTCTTTCTTGCATACCTGAGACGACTAACTCTTCTCCAGTCGATGAGTCAGACAAACTGCCCAAAGGTTTTATGACTCTTGGGATGATGCTTAAGACATGACTCCCTTTGATAAAAGCAGCTTCTGAGACCAATTTTGATAACCCTCGGTTACCTCCTCCATACACCAAGCGTAATTTTCTCTCTGCTATGCTTCAACCAAGATCTATGGCTGCATCAACGAACTCTTTATGTTTGCCATAGGTAAATCCAGAAAGCACACAAATGTTCTTGAATTGTCTTTTGGGAGTAGCTGCCATTGGAATATTTCTCAAAATCAATTTATGAGTGCTTAACAAAAAGTCATATTTAAGAATCTTGGTGACAGTGGATCACAACTGTGTATGAGGTGGCACATCAATGTCAAATAACGCGTAAAGCACATGGCTCGATAGTCAAAAAGTAAATAGTAAAAAAGAAAAAAAAAACAGTAATAAAACTATTAAAGATAATAATGCAAAAGATAAAATAACAGTGAAATAAAATAACAGTGAAGTGAAAATGATATTTATAAGTAGTTGCAACTGTGGCTCACATCTTCCTCTGGTTTTACGTTCAGAAACGGCTTGAATGCCCTCTATGGGTCGAGGATAGGCTTCATATCCAGTTTTCTTATAAACTGGCAAACATGGTCGTTTATAGTCAGATTCCCGAGACTATATCGTGCATGCTCTTTCTGGAATAATGACCATAACTAGAGAATCGCTCCTTGCACATATCCACTGGGATGCGTTTCAAGAGACAGAAGGATATCATCCAATGACTTCTTATTCAAGCCATCCCTAATGAATTGAATCTTATCTTCTCTGTTATCAGACATCATTCCTAAAGAACATGGGTTTTTATCGCAACTCATTCTGGCACACTTATGACAAGCAACAGAAATTCTTCGAGCTCGTCGTTTTCTTGCATAATTTCCTTTACCACAACCAGGCATGTATGCAATAAATTT
>MKYO02029635.1:77614-105229 GCA_002013955.2 Citrus medica
CAATTAAATCATGAGGGGGGAATCCACACCTCATGAGCCACGCTCTAATCAATATGGTGGTAAGGACTTATCGTGCCAAATAATAATAACCTTGTACTAGGGGCCGGTGAAACCAAGGTGGTACTAGACAAGATTAGTATTATTTGTCGACGAGAAGTCAAAACATCCACAAAAACTAGAGGGGAAGAGAAAATAAATTTATCAAATAAAGCCCATGACACATGTTGAGACTTCACCTTCAACCCAAGCTTGAAAGAAAATTAGCTACTCATAATTGAACTAGGAGCAAAAAGGAAATTTATTAAAATACATAAAAAATACAAAATGGAGAGGAAATTACAAGAAATGGAGTCCAAAAATGGATTCAGGGATATCAAATTAGGGGGGGGGGGGGGGCCCCCTTTTTATAAATACATTTAGTAAATCGTGGCCATCGGATTAAAAACAGTTTGGACGCTCAGGATTGCACCACGTCATCAGTCAACAGTCCGCGTGAACAGTACACGGTTTGACCACGCGGATGAACAGTAACACGGTTTGACCCGGGTGAACAGTGACGCGGTTTGGTTGAAAATAATCCTGTGTGTTGCATGTACCGTACATGAGATTTTTGATCCACTGATATGCTGCCACGTCATCGATCAACAGTGCATAAGAATTTTAGTCCAACAAGATCGTGACACCTCATCAGTCAATGCCACATCATCAGTCAATGCCACGTCATCGATCCGTCTATGTGAACAGTGCCGTGAACAGTAACGTAGACAGTACCCGTACATGTGAATAGTACTGTATATGTGAATAATACTATTTTTCCTTTTATGCTCCTCTTAAGGTTTTTGACCGTCCTGAGTTCAAAAGTGATGTCCGTTTTGCCATCTGATCTCTCGTTTATTGTGAAATGACCGTGATACCCCTAAAATACTTAATTAAAATAAAACACACGTAATTAAATTACAAGAAGTTTAAATACATAAAAGTAAGGATTGTTAGTAAGATATGAAATGTAAAATGACGATTTTCTCCTTTATAAATATTCATTTTCTAACACTCAAAAACCACCCCATTTACAAATGTGTATCATTGTGTCCATCACCAAGATCCTTAAATAGGAGTTCTTTTTCAAACACTCACAAATTGTTTCTTTTTAGAATTGTTCTAATGGCAGCAACTTCAAGCAGACAACTTAAGAACATTTGTGTGCTTTCTGAATTTCGCTATGGAAAATATAGGAGTTCATTCAAGCAGCCATAAATCTTGGTCGTGCTATAGCAGAGAGACAACCACATCTTGTATCTAGAGAAGGTGACCGGGGGTTATCAAAGCTTGAAGCTGCTTTTGTTTGTGGAAGCCAAGTGTCAGGCATTATTCCAAAAGCTGTAAAACCTTTAGGATGTCTACTAAACCCACCAACTGGAGAAAAGTTAGTTGTCTCAGGGATGAAAGAAAGAATATCTGAAATGTTAAATCATGATGACGCTTTCATTTTCTTTCCATGAGATCTTGCAACTTTAGAGGCATTTAATTACATTTGTTTCTTGGGCTCATTTGAATATCCATAAAAAACTCATTGGTTTGTTAAATGTTAATAACTTTGATGATGACTTAATAACATTTCTTAATCATTTAATTAAAAATTATTTCATTCCACCCTCAGCGAAAAAACTCTTTATTTGTGCTCCTATTGTTAACGAGTTACTTGATCTTTTGCAAGCTTACAAACTAGAGCCAGATCTCATGACTTTGGCATTAGATTGGACAACTGATGATGATGGCACTAACTCTCGTAAAAAGTGTAAAATAGATTCAACTATCTGTTTGTAAATATTTTTCCAGAAGTGGCCAGGTGATGTTTTCTAAACTCTACTCATTTCTTCTAAGACATTGAGGACAATGTCTCATTCAGGTTGGGGGGAGACAATAATTGACAATTGTGGAATGTCTCAGTCATGGTGATGTTTTTACTAATTTTTGTTGTAAAGACTAACTTTGGATAAAATTTGAGTCGAAAATGGCAGAATACATAATTTAGTGTCTCTAGAAACGCATCTTCTTAATTTTAGAGTTTTGTTTCTTCAAAAAAGAAAAATTGTTTTCTAACTTTCTTTTTTTTCTTTTTCTGTTAATTATCTCCTTTAAGTTTTTGCAATCAGTCCCAATTTTTTTTTGTGTTTTCTTTAACTTAAAAAACAAGATTTGTTTTGTGTGTGATCTTTTAACATTGGATAACATGATGATTTTCAAATTTTGGTATTTGTATTTGAAATGCAAGTTATGCAACCCAAGAGGGGGGTGAATTGAGATTTTAAAAATTATGCAATACAATTCCCACAAAATTTTAATCTATTGCCTTAATCAAATAAAAAACAATAAATTCAATCAAGCACAATATTAAAAGAGTAAGGGAAGAGAAAACAAACACAATGATTTTTACGTGGTTCGGCTATCCCTGTCTACGTCTACGCCTCCAAGCTCACTCAGCTTGAGGATTTTACTATCCAACTCTCCCAAGGCTTCAAATGTTTACAATTGACTTTTAAGGTGTCAATGGACCTTTACAACAAGAGATTATATCCCAAATCTCTTCACCCCAAGTGTTTCTCACACTTGTACACTCATAATTTGATGAGAAATGAAAATCACAATAATGAAACTCTCTTTAAGAGTGGATAAACAAATTATAGCTCAATGATGATTCAACAAATGATGATTTATGAAATGGAAGCTCAATATATATTATATGACCTTATTTTTCCTTGTATTAGTTCTTAAAATGAAGTTGGAGTTGAGATTTTGTAATTAAAGCCTTAAAACTAGCCGTTATAGGCAAATTCTATCGCCCAAGCGGTTAGCCACTTGATTTATCCAGCTAACCGCTCATGAACAGTGATATTACCGTTATTTTTGAATTTTGCTACAGTAACACTGGTCACTAAAATTATACTTTAGCTCAAAACTTTTTATAATTATACTACAGCCCAAAACGTCATAAAACTTTACAAATAGGTCCAATTTCAGAATTTCTTAATAATAGTTGTCTTTCCAAAACTTTCTCAAATTATGATATGGCCCCAAAGATATTATTCTTTCACAAAAAGGTCCTTTTCAACATAATACCCATATTTTTTAAAGTTCTAAAAACCTTTCACTTTAGTCCAAAATATTCATAAATTATAGTATGACCCAAAACATTTCAAATGTTTGTAAAAAGGTCCAACTCCGAAATTCAATAATAATACTTATTAAAATTAAAAATTTCAAAACTTTGCATTTAAGTCCAAATTACTCAAAACCACAAGGTACTTTATCTTATAAAAATAAAAACTTTTAGTTTAAAAAAATAATTAATTAAATTAATCTCTTAAGATTCTCAAATGCTAAATCATGCATTAATTAAATCATACCGACTTTACAAGAATTTATCGCACTAATTTGTCCATTGAGCTCTAAACTTTATTTTTGATTTCGCCGTTGTCTGTTGAGTGTCTTGAGTTTGATTTCACTTGATTCACTTGCATAAATATTACCCTTCAAAAACTAGTGAAAATGTGAAATACAATATCTATTAAATCACTTAATACATATGTTTGTTATCATCAAAATTACATTATGTGTAGCCCTTTAGGCTAACAATCGCTCCCTTTTTGATGATGACAAACATCTCATGTATTTTGACATTTATACTCCCCTTAATACATGACATATATAATTAAACATATAAATCAAATTCAAAACAAAAACTCCCCCTGAATATTTCAAAATTATGCACAAATACTTTAAGATCAAAATACATATTATATGTCTTCATATTCAAAATACATGACTTCTCCCCCTTCATCATCAAAATTACTAGAAATTCATGCTAAGATCGATAATATGTCAATGGTTAATCAAGAAACATATAATAACCAAACATCCAATTAACCATAAAATGATCACGAACTATCATGCCATTAAAAGAATGCTCAAAATGCATATTATCCAAAATCAAATTGTATGCTCCCCCTAAATATATGGCTAATTAAAAATTTTAACCAAAATGATATTATCAAAAACTTATCATATTTATCTCCCCCTTTATCATAAAAAATAAAAGATAGATAGATGCAATTCGAAACAAGATCATCAAAAATAATTCGATGAAGATATTACCCATTTTGTGCGAGCAAAAATTTCAGCAGAGTCTCCCCTTAAAAATGAACAAATCCTCAAATACACAACATGGTTAAAAATACTTCCATATAAGCTTAAACAATTATAACAAACCAACAACTCCATCAATTCTTCAAGCGACACACATATAATCATCAATCATCAAATTCAATATGAATTCCCCCAACACTTGTAACAATTCTATCTGAGGATCCCATAATCATATTCGAATAAAGCACCTTAACTAAATTTTCATAGTATTGCTCCTTAATAACTAAAACATTTTTCCAGCCCATAGCAATGAGAAAATAACTAAGAGATTTGTCACAAATTTCTAAATTCTTCAAATTACGAAGATTAACAAAATACGGAGTGATAACCGACCTCAACATAAAATTATCGTGAAGCTGTTTCCGAAGAGGTAGATGCTAAAAGTGGGTTGATATGAACTCCATATTATCTCCATAATCGTCCTTGCGTCTCTTGGCAACTTGTTTGCTCTTGGATTTTTCACCACCCACCATTGTTGGAACAAAAACAAGCTTAAAGATCCAATTTCAGGTTTACAAAAAATTAAATGAAATGGATTTGTTTGAGCCAAGAAAATCGATCCTAGAGATGAATGAAGCTAATATATGATGTAGATTGGATCAAAAATGGGCTAAAGGAAGCTTGAAAATGAAGAGAGAGAAACGGGTAGAGTTATGTTTTTGATTTTGGGTTTTATGTGGAGAGTTGATGAAATGAAGTTTTAAGAACGAAAATTGAAGGAGTAATGGATGAATAATGATTTGGATGATTGATTTTAACAAGAAAATGAGTGAAAGATGAAGAAATTTGAGAGAGAAATGGAGAAGTATTGTTCACGCGTGAGAGATGATGATGAAATGATGAAGAACAAGTGAAGAAATGATGATTGAGAAGTGTTTAATGAGAGTGAACTGCATGGGTATTGGTTTGAATGATTAATTTTGGAGTAAAAAATATCCAAAATCATATTGTATGCTCCCCCTAAATATATGGCTAATTAAAAATTTTAACCAAAATGATATTATCAAAAACTTATCATATTTATCTCCCCCTTTATCATAAAAAATAAAAGATAGATAGATGCAATTCGAAACAAGATCATCAAAAATAATTCGATGAAGATATTACCCATTTTGTGCGAGCAAAAATTTCAGCAGAGTCTCCCCTTAAAAATGAACAAATCCTCAAATACACAACATGGTTAAAAATACTTCCATATAAGCTTAAACAATTATAACAAACCAACAACTCCATCAATTCTTCAAGCGACACACATATAATCATCAATCATCAAATTCAATATGAATTCCCCCAACACTTGTAACAATTCTATCTGAGGATCCCATAATCATATTCGAATAAAGCACCTTAACTAAATTTTCATAGTATTGCTCCTTAATAACTAAAACATTTTTCCAGCCCATAGCAATGAGAAAATAACTAAGAGATTTGTCACAAATTTCTAAATTCTTCAAATTACGAAGATTAACAAAATACGGAGTGATAACCGACCTCAACATAAAATTATCGTGAAGCTGTTTCCGAAGAGGTAGATGCTAAAAGTGGGTTGATATGAACTCCATATTATCTCCATAATCGTCCTTGCGTCTCTTGGCAACTTGTTTGCTCTTGGATTTTTCACCACCCACCATTGTTGGAACAAAAACAAGCTTAAAGATCCAATTTCAGGTTTACAAAAAATTAAATGAAATGGATTTGTTTGAGCCAAGAAAATCGATCCTAGAGATGAATGAAGCTAATATATGATGTAGATTGGATCAAAAATGGGCTAAAGGAAGCTTGAAAATGAAGAGAGAGAAACGGGTAGAGTTATGTTTTTGATTTTGGGTTTTATGTGGAGAGTTGATGAAATGAAGTTTTAAGAACGAAAATTGAAGGAGTAATGGATGAATAATGATTTGGATGATTGATTTTAACAAGAAAATGAGTGAAAGATGAAGAAATTTGAGAGAGAAATGGAGAAGTATTGTTCACGCGTGAGAGATGATGATGAAATGATGAAGAACAAGTGAAGAAATGATGATTGAGAAGTGTTTAATGAGAGTGAACTGCATGGGTATTGGTTTGAATGATTAATTTTGGAGTAAAAATGGTTGAGAAATGAAGAGAAATTGATTGGAAATGGAAGAGGGTGGCTCATGGTTTTGGAGAGAGAGGAACGAAGAAGAACATGTGAAGAAGAAAGAAAAAACAAAAAAAAAAGGGAAAAACCCGTGACCAAGCGGTTAACCGCTTGGAGCAGGCGGCTAGTCGCCTCATGGCTGCCCATCTGCACCAAGTTTTGCTCTCCGGCTATTTTTAGTCGATTTTAAGACCATTTCGTGATCCGAACACTTTCAAAAGCCATTTTAATGCATGAATCAATATAATTAGCATAAAAAAATCATAAAACTCAAATTTATAACATATTCATCATGCATATCCATCACAATTATGGGATACAATAGCACTTTATTATTGAAATTATAAACATTTAAGACATTATTAATTCACACATATAATTCATCCATCATGTATATATTTTACTCAATCATGAAACATATAAGCATTCAAAGATTAATAATTCAAGCATATTACTCATTTATCATACTTAGGCATTACATAATCATTAAAATCAAACAAATCCATCATGATAAAGCACTTAATGATATAATGAAATATGAAATATTTATTAAGATAAAAAGACCGTAACTTATAATCAATAAGGCAACAATTGTTACCAAAACAATTAAATCATCTTGCCTCATTATTTTTTGCTTAGACTATGATCAAGTGATTATCCTCATAAACTTTTATCAAGGAACTCTCCGACATTCCTTGATTGTGGTGCCTACAAAAAAATATTCAAGTTGTGTGCTTTGGTACCTAAATATTCTTGGGTCCTTAAGTGTTAGCAATGGTTCCTTTTGGAACCCAAATACATGTTACTCCATAATATGCATTTCTTTTAACCAGACATCGAAGCTTCATGAGACCATTTTGATTGCAATAATGACATACAATTTGATCATTAATGAAGGTAGTTTTAACAAAATAACTCTTATAATATTTTTGTTTCAAATTTGGCTTATAACCAATGCCTCCTTTATCAAACACACATTTTTGTGAATTAAGCAAGTTATCCAACATCTTTTGCCCATTTGTAAATTTTAAGACAATTTGATTTAGCTCATTGCTCTTCTTTTTAAGCACTTCATTTTCTTTCATTAATTCATCAACATGTGATTTCTCATGCTCATATGAAGTACTTTGTTTGCATTTAAATGATGCAATTCTATTATGCAACATTTTATTATCTAACTCTAGTCCTTTAATATTTTCATTTAATGAATCATTGTATTTTTGTAAAGCATCCTTTTCAATTTTCAAGTCATCTACATATGATTCTAGATGCTCATGTGAAGTGCTAGGTTTCTCATTTGATAATGCAACTCTATCATGCAATGTTTTATTCTCTAATTCTAGGCATGTAATCTTTGCACTTAGAGATTCATTTTCATTTGTGAGCTTTACCATTTTCTTTTTAAGACATGCATTCTTTTTACCAATTTTTATCCAATTATCATGCAATTCTTTAAAAGCATCATATAATTCATCATAAGTAAAAAGATCATTTACCTCATCAAGTTCATCATCCGGTTCATCTCCAATTGCAATGAGAGCTAGATTTGTCATTTCTTTATGCTCCTCATCATCACTTGTTTCCTCATCGCTATCACCCCATATGGCTACCATTGCTTTCTTCTTGAGCTTGTTGAGAAGAGGGCATTCCGTTCTTATATGACCAGGCTTCTTGCACTCATAACATTTGATTACTTCCTTCTTCTCCTTTCGGTTCTTGAGGTCTCTAAATTTTCTTCGCTCACCGGATTTCTTAAAAAGTTTTCTGAACCTCCTAGCCAGCATATCCATCTCCTCCTCATCCAGCTCGCTTTCCTCATCACTTTCATGTTTCAAGGCTTTGAGAGTAATGCTTTTCTTCTTCTCCTCATTGCCTCTTTCGGCTGCCAAGTCTTCCTCATAAGAAATAAGAGAACTAATTAAATCATCAATAGGTAAAATATTTAAATTTTTGGCTTTTTCAATGTCAGTCCTTTTTTGTCTCCATTCCTTAGGTAGTGACCTAATGATTTTCTTAACTGTCTCGTTATTTGAAAAGGTCTTTCTTAGAGCTCTTAGAGTGTTCACTATATCCGTAAATTTAGTATACATAGAATACACACTCTCATTTTGTTCCATTTGGAACAATTCATATTGTCGAGTGTACCTACTAATTTTAGACTCTTTCACTTGATTCGTGCCTTCATAAACAACTTCAAGTTTGTGCCAAATTTCATTAGCACTTTCACAACTAGACACTCTATGAAACTCTTTCTTATCAAGTGCACAAAACAAGGCATTCATGGCTTTGGAATTTAGAGAAGCTTTTCTCTTTTCCAATTCATTCCATTCCCGTGAAGGTTTTGGAATATCTTCCCCGACTTCATTTTTAGTCAAAGGCATAAATGGACCATCACAAACAATTTCCCAAATTTCATAATCTAAAGCTTGTAAATAAATTCTCATCCTAGTTTTCCAATATGGGTAGTCATTACCGTCAAAGAACGGTGGTCTATTTGTGGATTGTCCTTCCCTAAAGGTTGAGTCACTATGGGTTGCCATGGATCTTTAACTCTAGACGGTTAAGTCTACACAAGAGCACCTTGCTCTGATACTAAATGAAATGCAAGTTATGCAACCCAAGAGGGGGGGTGAATTGAGATTTTAAAAATTATGCAATACAATTTGCTCAAAATTTTAATCTATTGCCTTAATTAAATAAAAAATAATAAATTCAATCAAGCACAATATTAAAAAAGTAAGGGAAGAGAAAACAAACACAATGATTTTTACGTGGTTCGGCTATCCCCGCCTACGTCCACGCCTCCAAGCTCACCCGGCTTGAGGATTTCACTATCCAACCCTCCCAAGGCTTCAAATGTTTACAATTGACTTTTAAGGTGTCAATGGACCTTTACAACAAGAGATTATATCTCAAATCTCTTCACCCCAAGTGTTTCTCACACTTGTACACTCATAATTTGATGAGAAATGAAAATCACAATAATGAAACTCTCTTTAAGAGTGGATAAACAAATTATAGCTCAATGATGATTCAACAAATGATGATTTATGAAATGGAAGCTCAATATATGTTATATGATCTTATTTTTCATTGTGTTAGTTCTTAAAATGAAGTTGGAGTTGAGATTTTATAATTAAAGCCCGAAAACTAGTCGTTATAGGTAAATTCCAGCGCCCAAGCGGTTAGCCACTTGATTTATCCGGCTAGCCGCTCATGAACAGTGATATTACCGTTATTTTTTAATTTGGCTACAATAATACTGTTCATTAAAATTATACTTTGGCCCAAAACTTTCTATAATTATACTACGGCCCAAAACGTCATAAAACTTTACAAATAGGTCCAATTTCAAAATTTCCTAATAATAGTTGTGTTTCCAAAACTTTCTAAAATTATGATATGGCTCCAAAGATATTATTCTTTCACAAAAAGGTCCTTTTCAGCATAATACCCATATTTTTTTAAAGTTCTCAAAACCTTTCACTTTAGTCCAAAATATTCATAAATTATAGTATGGCCCAAAACATTTCAAATGTTTGTAAAAAGGTCCAACTCCGAAATTCAATAATAATACTTATTAAAATCAAAGATTTCAAAACTTTACGTTTAAGTCCAAATTACTCAAAACCACAAGGTACTTTATCTTATAAAAATAAAACCTTTTAGTTTATAAAAAGTAATTAATTAAATTAATCTCTTGAGCTTCTCAAATGCTAAATCATGCATCAATTAAATCATACCGGCTTTACAAGAATTTATCGCACTAATTTATCCGTTGAGCTCTAAACTTTATTCTTGATTTCGTCGTTGTCCGTTAAGTTTGATTTTACTTGATTCACTTGCATAAATATTACCCTTCAAAAACTAGTGAAAATGTGAAATACAATATCTATTAAATCACTTAATACATATATTTGTTATCATCAAAATTACATTATGTGTAGCCTTTTAGGCTAACAGTATTATCTTTTGCCTTGAGTTATGTTACATTATATTTTCCCCTTTGCATATTGAAACATAAATTGAGATATTTGATGAGTGAAATTGATTAAGCCATTTGGAAGAATGTACATGTTATGAAAAGTTCAAGCGAGTTTTTGAGCCTATTATCCTTGGACAATAACCATGCTCGCCTATACAACTGACACAACTTAAAAGTAATTTTTAACTCCCAAGTATAAGAGTGTCTTGTTGTATTATAATTCGGTGAGTCCGGGGTCGATCCACAGAGAAAAGATTTAATTAATTTATTTTATTTTATCTAAAAATTAAGAAAAACTTAAATATAAACAACTTAATTGAAATAAAACTATGAAATTGAATTAGTTAGGGTTGTGGATCCACTCTTAGAAGTAAATAAAACTTAATAAATTCCTTGTGCCATTTTTTTTAGATTTATTGCCCAAAAGATTAATTATATAAATTATTGTTATTTTCCCTCTAATTTTATGATGGATTAAGTATTTATTGTGCCAAAATTTAATTTGTCTACAATAAGTCAAAATACTAGTTTACCATACCTTATATTAAGATATTAAGAATTTATTGTGCCAAACTCCCTTGTTTGTCTACAATAAATCAAAATTTCAAAATATAAAATATGTATAAAATTAAATCGAAAATAATTTAATTTATAAAATTAAAAATAGAATTTGATTAAATCATATTTATTTCTTAAGAGTTTCACATTGCCCTAACTATTATTATTTAGTTAAGCATAATTGAAAAAAGAATTACACAAAATATTAAAAACACACCTGAAAATCAAGATTACAGGGAGATGGAGAGAATTTGAGAAGAAGAGACACGTAGAGAAAAGATTAAAAACACAAAAATGAGGCTCTATTTATAGAAAGATAAATTCGTAATCCAGTGTTTTGCGGTCCATCATAAACTTCATGCATGTGCTCCTCACAACCTTTAGATCAAGATCCAATAGCTGGTCAAACTTCAAAAGTCAACATCACACATGGCATCGTTTGACTCGTCCGATTTGGCCAAAGAACGGTTGAGATTTGGCGGGTTAATGGGTGGATCGGGTCGACCCGAATATAAGAATTCGGATCCTACAACTTGCTTCACCAACCATTGCCACGTGGCACAATTATGACCATTGAATCATGAACGGTTGAGATTTAGTCAAAATTGCCAGTTATCCCATACACTCATATTTATTGTAAGCTCATTTCATCACCCAATCAGTACTCAGTCAATAGGAAAAGTCAACTCTTTTTACACAAGCCCAATTTTAAGCCGATCTTGACTTCTCTTAAGGTTTTCGAACCTCCAGAATCCAAATTTGACCTCTGTTTATCTGTTTGGAGCCTCGAATTATGTGAAATTAATATTTACCTAATAAACACATAAAAATATACAAAATTAAATATATTTAAAACATAAATAATAATTCCTAATATATTACATAAGCACAAATATAAATTATAACATAAGCACAAAATAATATTATTATCGCTTTATAATTAAACAATTTTTAATACTAATCACACCCCCCAACTAGCTTGTTGGTAGCCCCTAGCAATTAAAGCGTTATATTAAATTAAGATTTATAAAATTCACATGCAAGTTAATAGTTATTCATCTATCCTCTAAACTACCAAATAAATAAATTCTTCCTAATTTCTTTACCACATTGATGTTCACTCATTATCCAGAATATCATCAAACATTATTTGTGCTCAAGTAATTAACACAATACTTATGGGGCTTCATTATAAGAAAAACAACATTTTCGTTCCAAAATTCATTAGAAATTCTATCTTTAGGCAGTAGATTATTCACACATATTTTGAAAATATTACATTTTTAACCCATGTAGCGAGCTTTAGGTCAGTGACTCCCAGACCAGTTGGTCTTAGGGCACTAGGTGTTGAACCACCCCTACGAACTTAATTACTCAGGTTTCTAATAAATAAGCAAATAATATATCTATAACCCATATAGTGAGCTTTAGGCCAATAACTCTCATACCAGTTGACCTTAGGACACTAGGTGTTGAAACACCCCTACGGACTTAATTACTCGGGTTCTAAATATAACATCTATTTTTTCTTCTTTTTTTTCTTTTTCATTTTTTTGTTTTTTGTTTTTTACTTTTTTGCAATATACACTTTCTACTACCTTAGATATTATTCCTAATAAATCAAAAAAACTAAATGCTGTAAAATTTTAACTTACAACCCACTAGTATGTGTCATAATGTGTGTGTGAAGAATGATTCAATAATACCTATTAAATGAGTAAACAATTAAATGACTTAATAACCAAATGGAGAGTTCACAAATTCGAGTAATTCAAAGAAAAGTGAACAAAAATAATTTACTATGAATTTTAAAATCAAAATATAATACAACAAGTCTATTAGGATGCATCTCAAAAGTCGTGACTCTTTACACAGTCATCCTAGACAAAAATATTTTTTAAAACAAAGAAAAGAAAAGAGAAAAGAGAAAAACAAACACACATATTTAAAAAAATATACGTCAACTATCCTCACCCCCAACCTAATTTAAACATTATCTTAACATTTTATAATTTTACAAATATGCAAAAATAATAATAATAAAAGAAGAAGAAGAGGAGATCTTACCTGAACTTGATGCAGAAGCTTAAAAGCAGATAACAAAGAACAAGAAAAAGTCAAATTTTTTTTAAATAACACTCCTAAAATTAAGAAACTGTGTTTCTAGAGGTACTACATTCTCTATATCCTGCCATCTTCGACTCAAATTTATCCTAAGTTAGTCAACCTTAATTTAAGAAGATGCGGTTCTAAAGGTACTGCACTCTCCATATCCAGCCATCTTCAACTCAAATTTAGTCCAAAGTTAGTCTTTACAGAATTTTTTTTTTAAACATCACCAGGACTAAGACATTCCACAATTATCAACTATTCTCTCCCCCCAACCTGAAAAAGACATTGTCATCAATGTTTTAAAAGGAAAGAGAAAGAGTTTAGAAGACAGCACATGAACACTGCAATAGAAAATATTTACAGACGGAGAGTTAAATCTAATTCGTACTTCTTATTACTGCTATGGTACCATCATTAGTCGACCAATTCAGCGCAAAAGTTTGGGATCTGGTTCTGGTGTATAAGCTTGTAAAAGATCAAGTAATTCATTAGTAGTAGAAGCAGAGATAAAGAGTTTTTTTTATAGAGTATGGAACAAAATGATTCTTTATTGCATGATTAATAAAAATTAGCAGGCCATCATAAAAATTATTAACATTTAACAAACCGATGAGTTTTTTATAAATGTTTAAGTGTGCCCAAGATGCAAATGTAATCAGTGCCTCAAAAGTTGCAAGATCTCTTGGCAAGAAAATGAAAGTATCAGCATGATTTAGCATTTCAAATATTCTCTCTTGCATACTTGATACCACTAATTCTTCTCCAATTGGTAGGCCAGACAGGCATACTAGCAGTTTCATGGCTATTGAGATAATGCCTAGTACTTGGCTTCCTCTAGTAAAAACAGCTTCTGAGACAAGTCTTGATAACTCTCGTTTACCTCCTCCATATACAAGATGCAGTTTCCTCTCTGCTATGACACGACCATGATCTACAGCTGCCTGAACGAACTCTTTGTACTTTCCATAGTGAAACCCAAAAAACACACAAATATTTTTGAATTGTTTACTCGAAGATGTTGCCATTGAACTAATCTTTCAAAAACAAGTTGTGAGTTTTTGAAAAACGAGCTCCTATTTAAAAATATTGGTGATAGAAATAATGAGAAACAACTGTAAATGGGTTGGCATATTTGTCAAATGACGAATAAAGCTCATGGCTCAATAATTCAAAAGCAAACAATAAAAAAAAGAAAATAGTGATTAGAAAAAGAAAACATTAAAAGAAAATAAATATTTATTAAATACAAAAGCACACCACTAAATGCAATAATGAAAATAATAAAATAACAGAAAAGTAAAAGGATATTTACTGGTAGTTGTGATTGTGGCTCACATCTTCCTCTGGTTTTACGTCCAGTAACGGCTTAAACGCCCTCTATGGGTCGAGGATAGGCTTCCCATCCAGTTTTCTTATAAACTGGCAAACAAGGTCTTTTTGAGTCAGATTCCCAAGACTAAACTATGTGCTTTGTGTTTGGAATAGTCTCCATAACTTGTATATCTCATATTGCACATGTCCACTTCGATGCGTCTCAAGAGATCATAAGATATCATCCAACGATTCTTTACTCAGGCCATCTTTAACAAATTTAATTTTATCTTCCCGAGTATCAGACACCATTCCTAAAGATTTACAAACTTTTCGTTTGCAACCAAGTCTTACACAGTTATGATATTTTGAGCCAAGTCGTTTAGCTCTCTTTTTTTTAGCAAACATACTTTTTCCAAAACCAGGCATATAAGAAACAAATGGATCAGAAAACTCACCTGCTAATCGAACCTTTGCTTTAATTACCCAACGAATGTCAGAAGGAATGCCATTGATCATTAACAAACGCAGTCGTTCACAACGAGCTTTGTAAATTTTCCTGAGGGCATTATGAGATAGAGAGGAAAAATGCTTATGCACTTTATGTTGTATTTCTTCCATGTTTGATTTTAGGGTTTCAGTTAATTTGAAAAACAAACGCAATCGTTCACAACGAGCTTTGTAAATTTTCCTGAGGGCATTATGAGGTAGAGAGGAAAAATGCTTATGCACTTTATGTTGTATTTCTTCCATGTTTGATTTTAGGGTTTCAGTTAATTTGAGAAACTGAAGATACAGACTTAAGAAGTCACGGAGTACCGTTATCCGCCATTTATACGGGAAAATAAACCAAAATATGTCAAAATCAAATCAAACGTGAAGGTGAACAAAAAAAACACATAATGTAAAAAGGAAAATGAACTTACATTTGTCCTCTTATTGAGTTAACCTCAAGCTTCAATTGAAATTCATATACACCACGCTCTATTGCTATAAGTTATCTTTCTAGATCCTCAACATAGGACATGAATTCTGGTGGTTGCAGATCCCAAAGTGGATGTGATTTATAGCTTTGTATCAATCTTCTCAGATTAAATCTCACTCGTAAAAGTCTTTTATAAGATGTGTGAACAAGATCTTTCTTATTGAAGTACCCATGACGTATAATGAAAATTGATGAGAGAAAGTACAACTGTCAAACAAACACGCTTAAACAAGAAAAATAATATTAAAAAAATATGTGCAGTGCATCAATCAAGAGAGGAAAAAAAATCAAACAATGAAACGGTAAAATAACAGTAAAAAAAATCAATCATTAAAGACTTAATCAAGAACTGGTGGGTCACCCAAATTAATTTCGGTGTCCTCATCACGTGGGTGATGTTCTAGATATGGTTTTAATATTTGACCATTAACTTTAAATGTGACACCGTTATTTGGAATCTCAATTTCTATGGCCCCATATAAATATACATATTTTTACAACAAATGGGCCACTCCATTTTGACTTTAACTTCCCTAAAACTAAATGAAGACGATAATTATAAAGCAACACTTTTTGACCAATCTCAAATATTTTTTGAAAAATTCTTTTATCATGAAATGTTTTTGTTCTTGCGTTAATAATTCTTGAATTTTCATATGCATCATTCCTTAATTCCTCAAGTTCATTCAATTGTAATTTTCACACATTACTAGCATTATCCAAATTTGAATTAAAAACTTTAATAGCCCAAAGTGATTTATGTTCAAGTTCAACAGGTAAATAACAAGATTTATCATAAACTAACTGATAGGGTGACATTCCTAATGACGTTTTAAATGCAGTACGGTAGGCCCAAAATGCATCATTAAGTCTAAGAGACCAATCTTTTCGGTTTAGGTTAACTATTTTTTCCAAAATTTGTTTTATCTCCATATTTACTAATTCAACTTGACCATTTGTTTGGGGATGATAAGGGGTAGCAACTTTATGTATAATTCCGTATTTCTTCATTAAAGACTCAAATGACTTCTTACAAAAATGTTTACCTCCATAACGGATAATGGCTCGAGGGATTCCAAATCGACTTAAAATGTTTTCTCTTAAAAATTTAACCACCGTTTTGCTATCATTATTTCGATAAGAAATTACTTCAATCCATTTTGAGACATAATCAACTGCAACTAATATATATACAAATCCAAAAGATGATGGAAACGAACCCATGAAATCAATTCCCCAACAATCAAATATTTCAATTTCAAGTATTGGATTTAAGGGCATCATGTTTCTTTTAGTAATTGATCCAAATCTTGACATTTTTCACAAGTTTTACAAAATTCATATGTGTCTTTGAATATGGTAAGCCAATAAAATCCACACTGTAAAATTTTAGCAGTAGTTTTTCTTGAAGAAAAGTTTTCACCACATGCTTCATAATTACAAAAATTAATGACACTACTTACCTCATTATCAAGAATACATCGCCGAAAAATTTTATCTGGGCAATATTTGAACAAGTAAGGGTCATCCCAATAAAATTTCTTTACTTCAACAAAACATTTATTCTTCTCTTGAGCATTCCATTGCAAAGGTATTTTATCTGTAACAAGGAAATTAACAATGTTAGCATACCATGGCATTGGAGTAACAGAAAATAAAAATTCATCAGGGAAAGAATCATTGATGGGTGTTATATCAGTGCAGAATTCGGATGTGAGTCTTGATAGATAATCAGCAATGACATTTTCAGCACCCTTTTTATCTTTGATGGTAAGGTCAAATCTTGAAGTAACAAAATCCAACGAATTAGTCTCGGTTTGGCATCATGTTTACTCATCAAATATCTCACAACAGCGTGGTCAGTAAACACAACAGATTTAAAGCCAAGAAAATATGAACGGAATTTGTTTAATGCAAACACCACAGCAAGTAATTCTTTTTCAGTTGTATAATAATTCATTTGAGCACTATCCAAAGTCTTACTCGCATAATAAATCACAAAAGGCTTACCATCCTTTCTTTGTCTTAAAACAACACCAACAACAAAATCACTTGCATCACACATTAATTCAAAGGGCAAAGATCAATCAGGAGATTGCATAATAGGTGCAGATATTAAAAGATAAATTATTTTCTCAAAAGATTTTTGGCAATCATCATTCAATTCAAACGGTGTATCTTTTAATAAGAGGTTACAAAGTAGTTTAGATATGGCACTAAAGTTTTTTATAAACCTCCTATAAAATCCTGCATGTCCGAAAAAGGATCGCACATCTCTAACTATTTTTTGTTTTGGCAATTTAGATATGACTTCGATTTTTGCTTTGTCAACTTCCATTCTTTTAACAGAAACAATATGACCTAAAACAATTCCAGAAGTAACCATGTAGTGACATTTTTCCCAATTCAACACGAGTTCTTTTTCAACACATCTTTTTAAAACTTTCTCCAAATTATCAAGGCAATCATCAAAAGAATTTCCAAACACAGTCAAATCATCCATAAAGACCTCTAAATAATGTTGAACCATATCACAAAAAATACTTAGCATACATATTTGAAATATTGCACGAGCATTACAAAGCCCAAATGACATTCTTTTAAATGCAAATTTTCTAAAAGGAAATGTAAATGTGGTCTTTTCTTGGTTCTCAAGTGCTATAAGAATTTGATAATAACCTGAATATCCATATAAAAAGCAGTAGTAGGGATGTCCAGCTACTTTTTCTAAGATTTGGTCAATGAATGGTAATGGAAAATGATCTTTTCTAGTGGCTTCATTTAACTTTATATAATCAATGCACATGTGCCAACTAGATGTAATTTGTGTTGGAATTAATTCACCTTTTTCATTGTTAACAACAGTGATTCTAAATTTTTTTGGCACTACTTGTGTAGAATTTACCCACTTACTATCATAAATAGGGTATATAATTCTTACATCAAGCAATTTAAGGACTTCTGTTTTGACTACCTCTTTCATGTGTGGGTTTAATCTTCTTTGAGGTTGTTGACATGTTTTAGCATTTTCTTCCAAATTAATTCTATATGTGCATATTAAGGGATTAATGCCTTTAATATAATTTAAAGTTCATCCAATTGCATTTTAATGCTTTTTAAGAACAGTTAGTAACTTACCTTCTTGGTCGCTTGTTAAAGTAGAAGAAATCACAACAGGATAAACAGCTTGTTAAAGTAGAAGAAATCACAACAGGATAAGTTTGTTCTTCTCCAAAAAAGCATACTTCAATCCTTCAGGCAAAGTTTTCAATTTCAATTTAGGTGCTTCTTGTTGTTATGTCTTTTCAATACTTCTAAGCTCCTCAAATTTTGGCTAATCATAATTTTGTGAAGTCTGCACAAAATCAAGTAACGAATTTATATTAGAAATATCAAGTTCAAGTTGCTTATTTGACTCAATTGAATTAACTAAACAAACATCAGAGAGTTCAGAAAAATTCCCTTTTTGAATATTTTCCTCAATACAAGATTCAAACAGTTCTTTTTGTTCATCAGTATCAATTTTCCTTCTCATTTTCTTCATTAGGTTGCCTGCACATGTTGAAAACATTCAATTCCAAAGTCATATTCCCAAAGGATAAATTCATTAAACCATTCCTACAATTAATCAAAGCATTAGCAGTTGCTAAAAATGGTCGACCTAAAATTACAGGAATTGGTTTGTAATTATTCACAACAGATTCAGTTTCCAAGACAATAAAATTCCACAAGGTATATGAATTTATCAACTTGTACTAAAACATCTTCCACTACTCTTTTTGGTACTTTAACTGATCTATCGGCAAGTAAAAGTGTAGTTAAAGTTTATTTTAACTCACCAAGATTAAGCTGAAGATAAACTGAATATGGAAGCAAATTAACACTAGAACCAAGATCCATTAAAGCATGCTCAATTCTGTGATCATCAATAATACAAGAAATGGTAGGACAATCAGGATCTTTATATTTCAACTTATTATTAGTAGACAGAATTGTACTTACATGTTCGGCCATGAAAGCACTCTTTCTTACCTTTAATTTCCTCTTAACAGTGCACAAGTCCTTTAAAAATTTGGCATATGAAGGTACCTGCTTGATTGCATCTAATAGAGGAATGTTAACTTTCACTTGCTTGAAGATTTCATAAATTTTAGAAGAGTGGTTTGATTTCCTTGGTTTATTCAATGCATACGAAAATGGTGGTTCAGGTGGAACACTAGTTATTTCTTCACTAGGTGTAAGTTCATTTAGTCATTCCTTACCCTTTGAATTTTCATCATTTTCACCAGGTTCAGGCATAGGTCTATCAACAACCTTACCACTACAAAGAGTTATAACTGACTTGACTTGGTCTGTGGATGGATTTTGTTGAATCTTAGGATTTGGTTGTAGTTGGGCTGAAAATTTTCTTTTTTCTTAAATTGTGAATGCAGAATCAATTTTAGCAAGAGTATCTTTCAAATTAGAAAAAGTTTGTACATTTTGATTGTTAATAACATCTTGCTTTCTGATGAATGAATGCATTGTGTCTTCCAGATTTTTCCATGGTGGTGGAACATATGGTGCATAAGGCTGAGCATTTTGGAAATTTTGTGGAGGTGGTGCTTGTGAAGNACCTTACCACTACGAAGAGTTATAACTGACTTGACTTGGTCTGTGGATGGATTTTGTTGAATCTTAGGATTTGGTTGTGGTTGGGCTGAAAATTTTCTTTTTTCTTAAATTGTGAATGCAGAATCAATTTTAGCAAGAGTATCTTTCAAATTAGAAAAAGTTTGTACATTTTGATTGTTAATAACATCTTGCTTTCTGATGAATGAATGCATTGTGTCTTCCAGATTTTTCCATGGTGGTGGAACATATGGTGCATAAGGCTGAGCATTTTGGAAATTTTGTGGAGGTGGTGCTTGTGAAGATTGTGCATTATTATTATTACTCCAACTAAAATTTGGATGATTTCTCCAACCAGGATTATAAGTCTGTGAATATGAGTTTGGTTTATTGAAAGTGTTAATGGCATTAGCTTGATCATTAAGACATTTTTTAAGTACAGGCAGAGTGGGACAATCCTGAGTGAAATGATCATTCGAACTACATATGTTACATGCAATTTCTTGAACAAATTTTACTTGATCACTTTTTTTATTCTCCAAAGCTTCAATTTTCCTAACTAGGGATGCAAATTTTGCTTGTAAATCATGATCTTCCCTAAGATTATGGATTCCTCCACTAGACGGAGATGGTTGTTGCTTATTTGTCAATTCAAAAGTTCCAACAGTATCCCAATATTGTGCATTTTCAACTAATTGGTCAAGGTAATCTAGTGCATCCTCAGGATTTTTATCCCTAAATTCACCATTACACATCATTTCAACAACATGTCTACTTTGGGGTATTAAGCCCTCGTAGAAGTAAGTGACCAATCGCCAAGTTTCAAAACCATGTTGTGGACATATGTTAAGCAATTCTTTAAATATATCCCAACATTCGTATAATGTTTCTCCATTTGTTTTAGTGAAAGAAGTGATTTGCCTTTTCAAAGAATTTGTTCTATAAGGTGGAAATAATTTTTTCAACAAATGTTCTTGCATGTTATTCCAAGTTCTTACTGATCCAGATCTAAGGTTTTGTAGCCAAGTTTTAACTTTATCTTTTAATGAAAAAGGAAAAAGTTTTAATCTAATTATGTTCATGCTACAATTTTGGTCTGTGTATGTATTACAAACTTCCTCAAAATCTCTTAGATGCAAGTACGGATTCTCATATTTTAAACCATGAAATGTTGGTGAAAGTTGGATAATACCTGGTTTGAAGTTGAATTGAGATGCTTCTGGAGGAAATACTATACACGACGGTGCTCCAGTTCTGGTTGGATTCATGTAGTCTCTTAGAGTTCTTGGTTGATTCTGATCACGTCCATGTTGAGAATGGTTGTCTCCATGATCAATTTAAGGATTAGGTTCATTCAAAAAGTTGTCATCATAGTTCTTATCCATGATTGGTGGTGGAGATTGAGATCTACGAATTAACCTGTCACTTGAAGTTCGAGGTCAACGTCTCATGCAATGGTTATGACACAAAAATAATATTCAAACAAATTAGTAATGCAAAAATAAATGAAAATTGCACAAAAAAATGAAAATTAAATATGCAAATAATATAAATGTACAAAAATTAAAAAATTATAATTAACATTAAATTACAATTTTGGTGGTTGAACCCACCAATTAACAATAAAATAAAGTAAAAAAATAAAAATAAATGCAAAATAATAAAATAACTAAAATTAAAAAAAAACTAGTGGTTGAACCCACCAATAAAAAAAATAAAGCAAAAATAAATAAATAAATGCGAAATAAAATAAATGTAGAAAATTAAATAACTGAAATAAAAAAAAATAAATAAAAGTTAGGAGTTAGCAGTTAGTAAGTTAAGAGTTAGTAGTTAGAGTTAGTTTGTTCCAAATTAAGTCCAAATAAGTCCAAGTCTTGATTATTGTGAGAAACTTCGTCTAGGGATCTTATTGTAAATTATTTATAACTTTATGGCCACACCATAATTTTTAGAAGTTTAGAATTGATCCATATGGGATGAAAGTGAAATGTTTGAAAGATGTTGGGGTTAGAAGAGAATTTTAGAAAAGAAAAGGGGTATAAATGAAACTTTACATCAAGAGAAAAATCAAAAACGGAAAAACAAAGCAAAATAAAAATTTTTCCCCAGCAACGCCGTCAAAAACTTAACACAACTTAAAAGTAATTTTTAATTTCTAAGTATAAGAGTGTCTTATTGTATTATAAATCGGTGAGTCCGAGGTCGATCCACAGAAAAAAGATTTAATTTGTTTATTTTATTTTATCTAAAAATTAGAAAAAAAAACTTAAATATAAACAACTTAATTGAAATAAAACTATGAAATTGACTTAATTAGGGTTGTGGATCCACTCTTAGAAGTAAATAAAACTTAATAAATTCCTTTTGCCATTTTTTTTAGATTTATTGCCCAAAAGATTAATTATATAAATTATTATTAATTTCCCTCTAATGTTATGATGGATTAAGTATTTATTGTGTCAAAATTTAATTTGTCCACAATAAGTCAAAATACCATTTTACCATACATTTATTAAGATATTAAGAATTTATTGTGCCAAACTCCCTTATTTGTCTACAATAAATCAAAATTTCAAAATATAAAATATGTATAAAATTAAATAGAAAATAATTTAATTTATAAAATTAAAAATAGAATTTGATTAAATCATATTTATTTTTTGAGAGTTTCACCGTACCCTAACTAGTATTATTTAGTTAAACATAATTAAAAGTAATAAAAATAACTTAAATTGAAAATAAAACTAAATTTATTAATAAAGTAATTATACAAAATATTAAAAACACACTTGAAAATCAAGATTATAGGAAGATGGAGTGAATTTGAGAAGAAGAGAGATGTAGAGATATGATTAAAAACATAAAAATAAAACTCTATTTATAGAAAAATAAATTCGTAATCCAATGTTTTGCGGTCCATCATAAGCTTCATGCATGTGCTCCTCACAACCTTTAGATCAAGATCTAATGGCTGGTCAAACATCAAAAGTCAACATCACATGTGGCATCGTTTGACTCATCCGATTTGGCAAAAGAACGGTTGAGATTTGGCGGGTTAATGGGTGGATCAGGTCGACCCGAATACAAGGATTCGGATCCTACAACTTGCTTCACCAACCATTGCCACATGGCACAGTTATGGCCATTGAATAATGAACGGTTGAGATTTAGTCAAAATTGCTAGTTATCCTATGCACTCATATTTATTGTAAGCTCATTTCATCATCTAATTAGTGGTCGGTCAACATAAAAAGTCAACTCTTTTTATACAAGCCCAATTTTAAGCTGATCTTGACTGATCTTAAGGTTTTCGGACCTCCAGAATCCAAATTTGACCTTCGTTTATCTGTTTGGAGACTCGAATTACGTGAAATTAATATTTTACCTAATAAAAACATAAAAATACACAAAATTAAATATATTTAAAACATAATTAATAATTCCTAATATATTACATAAGCACAAATATAAGTTATAAAATAAGCACAAAATAATATTATTATCGCTTAATAATTAAAAATTTTTTAATACTAATCAACAACTTCACAATTTATTATACAAGATCTCTATATTTTCTTTGAAGTAAAAAAAAAAAAAGATTTGCAGCCACATCTGAAAGTCCATTGAACTAGTGGATATGAAAGATTATTAGAGTTCTAAAAGAATAAGGCTATTTTTTATCCGTTTGAGCCTTTCTATCTAGCCCTAGTATAAAGTATCCATAGTTAATCCCTAGACCCTATATATATATATATATATATAACACTTTTTTTTTGTAACCTATCATCTTGTCCCATTCCAATGTGGAATATGACCTTATATTTTATGTTTTTCACCACCCAATTATGTTTGAAAATAGGGATGATTATGTATTTCTGATCATGGTGCTATATAAAAAAAGAGAGATGATTAAAAACATAAAATTGAGGCTCTATTTATAGAAAAATAAATTTGTAATCCAATGTTTTGCGGTTCATCATAAGCTTCATGCATGTGCTCCTCACAACCTTTAGATCAAGATCCAATGGCTAGTCAAACATCAAACGTCAACATCACATGTGGCATCGTTTGACTCATCCGATTTGGCCAAAGAACGGTTGAGATTTGGCAGGTTAATGGGTGGATCGGGTCGACCCGAATACAAGGATTCGGATCCTACAACTTGGTTCACCAACCATTGCCACGTGGCACAGTTATGGTCATTGAATCATGAACGGTTGAGATTTAGTCAAAATTGCCAGTTATCTCATGCATTCATATTTATTGTAAGCTCATTTCATCATCCAATCAGTGCTCGGTCAATAGAAAAAGTCAACTCTTTTTACACAAGCCCAATTTTAAGCCGATCTTGACTGATCTTAAGGTTTCGGACCTCCGGAATCTAAATTTGACCTTCGTTTATCTATTTGGAGTCTCAAATTACGTGAAATTAATATTTTGCCTAATAAAAACATAACAATACACAAAATTAAATATATTTAAAACATAATTAATAATTTCTAATATATTACATAAGTACAAATATAAATTATAATATAAGCACAAAATAATATTATTATCGCTTGATAATTAAACAATTTTTAATACTAATCAACAACTTTACAATTTATTATACAAGATCTCTATATTTTCTTTGAAGTAAAAAAAAAAAAAAGATTTGCAGCCACATCTCAAAGTCCATTGAACTAGTGGATATGAAATATTATTTAGAGTCCTAAAAGATGACATAAGGCTATTTTTGATCCGTTTGAGCCTTTCTAGCTAGCCCTATTATAAAGTATCCATAGTTAACCCCTTTGAACCTATATATATATATATATATATATATATATATATATATATAATACTTTTTTTTGGTAACCTATCATTTTGTCCCATTCCAATGTGGACTATGACCTTATATTTTATGTTTTTCGCCACCCAATTATGTATTTCTGATCATGGTGCTATATATATAAAGGATATGTATATATATAAAATGAAAAAAATAAAAACAAAAAAGAAAGGAAAGAAAAAAAAATTCCAAGATAAAAAAAGCACCTTGCATCTCCAAAAAAAAAATCCCCTATTTTTCAAATATATATTTTTATTTTTCCTATTACCCTTTTTTGTTAGTCATGACCCTAGCCTACGTTACGTCATAATAAAAATCCTCAATTTTAAGGAACTAATGGACCAAACGATGTGGTGATGTATAAAAATAAAAATAAATTTGGCTAGTAATTTCTTGGACTTGAGATCATTCAATTTCTAAGTTGTCGGCATTATTCTTGGTGAGAGTGTGTGATATTATTTTACTATTCTCTAAATCTACCACTTTTTAGAGTGATTGTCATTCTATGGTTTATTTTCTTACGAGAGAGTCACTCTTAACCGTGAAGTTTTGGAGTTTGACGTATCATTTTTAAAAATGACTTGATTAATATAGCACTGATAATTGATCATTTTACATTATTTTGCTTAATTGATTTATGTGGGTGTGATTTTCTTTAGGCTTAAGATAATACTTATACTTTTATTTGATTGTTGTCATTAATTTGAAGAAAGAAGTAAACACAATTTTTCAAAAGAAAAATTCAATTTGGGTTTGAACTTTCGCTAAATTTTTATCGATTAAATTGCTAAGGTCTAGCAATAAGTTGCTTGGGGTGCGTGATTAACACTAAAAAATGTATATGTAATAAGGATAAAATTATTAGTTTTTCGCTTGAAATGTTGATTAATGTGCTTATAACTTATAAATTATATGAATACTCCCATAATAAATTTTTATGTTAAATTAATTCGCTATATATTAATTTTTATCTTATAAATATTTTCAGGAATAAAGATGGAATTGGATTTGAAAACGGGAATAAAGAAGAACTATTGGAGAAATTTGGAATGCATCATTGAGGAGATGTAATTAATTAATAAATAAATAAATAAAAAGAATAAGTGGGCAATCATGTTGTTGATGGTCAGGAGGCAAAATTCACGAGGCCATTTTGCCTCCTGACCATCACACATCTCAACATACATATATATTATAAAATAAAATAAATAAAGAATAATCCATTCCTTTTATAGGCAAGGAGATGTAGGGAGCGGAGAGAAAATCCAGTAGAGTAGAGCGACGCCGAGAAAGAACGAGAGGGCGAAGCTGAAGAATTATTTCTTTTTCTTCTTTTTCTTCTTTTTCTTCTTTTGTCGTGTAATCAATTTCCTTATAACATATTTCAAAAGTTTATCAAATAAAAAGAGTGTTTTGTTTTCTTTCAATATGAGTAGCTAATTTTACTAAGCTGAGATGAATAATGAAACTCAAGGTTCCAAGCTATTAAATTTATTACTTTCTCAAGTGACTTTTTAAGTTTATTTTATTCTTTTTTGGTTATTTTTATGTCATGTTAATTTATAAATTTTCTTGGATCTGTTTGGTATTTTGACATAATGTCGACACGTTAATACAGTTATGGCACATTAGGTACTTTATTCCATATTTATTCACACACATAGTTAGTTAAGAATTAAAAGATATAATAATTAACTAGTAAAAGTGAGACAAAATCTAAAAATAAGATAGTATTAAAATTATAGTTTGAGTAACTGAAAGTGGATCCCATAACCTTAGCATATTTTTAAATTGATTTCTAGTGATTTCTTTTTTCGCAATTAATTTTCTTTATTTAACAAATTGACAACTAGATTTTAAATTTCCTGTGGTTCGACTTCGGACTCATCGGGTTATATTATAACTAGACACTCTTATACTTGGGAGTAATACACTTTTGAGTCATGTCAGTGTTGGTGGATTATGCTTTGCTAATTTGTTCTTTGCCATGTATCTGCAAAACAATCCAAATTCTATTCATTATTGACATTTAAAAAGTTATAATAATAATATAAAAATAAAAATATGACAAAATAACTAAATGGACAATCTTTATTTTGGTGCGACAAGTCCAAAATATGATTTATAGATGAAGTTACAGTGGTAGATCTAGACAATTAAATTAGGGGGGCTTAGTTCAAAACTTTTATTTAATTTGGGGTGCCTTTTTTATGTTTACTTTACTACATTTTAATTCTCATAAACTCAAATTCCATTACTTTCTTTTAAATTCTAAATAATAATAATAAATTATTTATTTTAAACGCGTGAAAGTATTATTTTTCTAAGTAGTTTCCACAAAATATTTAAAAAACAAAATAATGTGGCTATTGGGATTTAAATGAAGAGTTTAAAACCATCAAATAACGCTCTTAACATTAAACTACAAATTTTTTATTATATTAAAAATGTGTCTAAATTCTTCTATTTAACTCTTTTTGGAGGGGCTTGAGGTACATTTAAAAAAAAATTAATGGCCCAGGAGGGGCTTCATAGTTGGATCCGCCCATGGATGAAAAATTACCTACCTTAGATTTTCAAGTGGAGTTCAAATTGATATGGGTTAGATCTCACGGTGCTGTTGGTTTATCACTTTCCTTCTTGTCGCTGACAATTGAAATTTACTGGCTTGGCTGCCAATGATTGGAAACACATCAAGGAGTAATATCCACAATTTAGGTTTCTATAATTTCAAATGACAAGTATAATTTCGTCCAAATGAATAGTGTTTGGCCATATTTGAAAGAATAAGGTATATGGAGTTATTTTTGTAATTTAATAATTTATTTTGGTTGGTTTCATAAATTTCCTGAGTTTTAATGTAATGCATTGCTTTTTTTTTTTTTTTTTAT
>MKYO02029635.1:113618-134661 GCA_002013955.2 Citrus medica
CAAATCCAATCAACCTAACCCAACCGGTCAACCCGTATGTATATAAAAATTATTATATAAATTTTGATATTTCATATAAAAATTTAAAAATATAAATATAAAAACTTTGAAATATTGGATTTGTTCTAAAAAATTTGTATTTTTTTAATTTCTTTAATTAATTAATTTATTTTTGTTCACTATTTAATTATACTATAAAAATAATTTTTTTAAAAGTCTAACCCAATCAACCCAACCCGACCCAACCCGCAAAACTGCGGGTTGGGTCGGGTTGGGTTGAGATATACAACGGGTTGGGTTGGGTTGAAATTTTTCAACCCGTTCTACATGCGGGTTGGGTCGGGTTGATGCTCAACCCGACCCAACCCGACCCGTGCCCACCCCTAATGCAATCTACTTGCTAAGGATGTACATTTTATCTTTGATGATTCATGTCTTATGGCGTTTGAAAAATTGAAGCAGTCGTTGACATCATCACCTATAATTCGGCCCCCAAACTGGAGCTTACCATTTGAGCTCATGTGTGATGTATCTAATTATGTAGTAGGAGCAGTATTAGGACAAATAGTTGATCGAATTTCTCATGTTATTTACTATGCTAGTATGATATTGAATGATGCACAGTTGAATTATTCAACTACTGAAAAAGAAATGCTAGCAGTAGTGTTTGCATTGGAAAAATTTTGATCTTATCTCATTGGTTGTAAAATAATTGTGTTCATAGATCATGTTGCTCTTAAATATCTTCTCACAAAAAATGATGCAAAAGCTAGGCTAATTCGTTAGGTGTTACTTTTGCAGGAATTTGACTTGGAATTTAAAGATAAGAAAGGCACAGAGAATGTTGTGGCTGACCATCTCTCTCATCTCTATTTTGACACAATTACAGAACCATTAACATTGAATGAGACATTTCCAGATGAACAATTAATGAGTGTGGAAGTATTACCATAGTATGCTGACATTGTGAATTATTTTGTTACAGGTCAACTTCCAGAGCATTGGACCAAACAAGATAAGGCCAAAAGTTTTGCAAAAATAAAGAATTTCTTTTGGGATGACCCGTATTTGTTCAAGTATTGTGCAGATCAAATTATTAGACGATGTGTCCTAGAAAGTGAAATTTAGAATATCCTTTCATTCTGCCATGAACAAGCTTGTGGAGGTCATTTCAACGCTAAGAAAACAGCGACTAAAGTTTTACAATGTGGTTTCTATTGGCCAACTATATCTTGATATGCTTACACTTTCTATTCTTCATGTGATAGGTGTCAACGAATGGGAAGCATTACGCGAAGGAATATGATGCCATTAAATCCAATTTTATATTCAACTACTGAAAAAGAAATGCTAGCAGTAGTGTTTGCATTGGAAAAATTTTGATCTTATCTCATTGGTTGTAAAATAATTGTGTTCATAGATCATGTTGCTCTTAAATATCTTCTCACAAAAAATGATGCAAAAGCTAGGCTAATTCGTTAGGTGTTACTTTTGCAGGAATTTGACTTGGAATTTAAAGATAAGAAAGGCACAGAGAATGTTGTGGCTGACCATCTCTCTCATCTCTATTTTGACACAATTACAGAACCATTAACATTGAATGAGACATTTCCAGATGAACAATTAATGAGTGTGGAAGTATTACCATAGTATGCTGACATTGTGAATTATTTTGTTACAGGTCAACTTCCAGAGCATTGGACCAAACAAGATAAGGCCAAAAGTTTTGCAAAAATAAAGAATTTCTTTTGGGATGACCCGTATTTGTTCAAGTATTGTGCAGATCAAATTATTAGACGATGTGTCCTAGAAAGTGAAATTTAGAATATCCTTTCATTCTGCCATGAACAAGCTTGTGGAGGTCATTTCAACGCTAAGAAAACAGCGACTAAAGTTTTACAATGTGGTTTCTATTGGCCAACTATATCTTGATATGCTTACACTTTCTATTCTTCATGTGATAGGTGTCAACGAATGGGAAGCATTACGCGAAGGAATATGATGCCACTAAATCCAATTTTAGTGGTTGAGATTTTTTATGTATAGCGTATTGACTTCATAGGACCCTTTCCTCCTTCTTTTGGCCATCATTTCATATTGGTTGTTGTTGACTATATATCGAAATAGGTAGAAGCAATTCCATGTAGAGCCAATGATCACAAGGTGGTGATAGAATTTTTGAAAAGCAACAATGTTTTACGCTTTGGATTCCCTCGGGCAATAATCAGTAATGGTGGTGCCCACTTTTGTAACAAAACATTCAAAGCTCTTTTGACAAAGTATTTCATCACTCATAAAGTGGCGACCCTATATCATTCGCAAACCAGTGGCCAAGTTGAGATCTCCAATCGAGAAATAAAGTACATATTAGAAAAGATGGTGAGGCCGGACAAAAAAGATTGGTCATTAAGACTCGATGATGCATTATGGGCATATAGAACGGCTTTCAAGACCCCGATTGGGATGTCACTCTACATGCTAGTGTATGGAAACGCTTGCCACTTACTTGTGGAACTCGAGCATCGTGCGTACTGGGCCATCAAGAAATTCAACTTTGACATGCAGCAAGCTAGCTCAGAAAGAAGATTATAGCTGGCAGAACTTGAAGAAATTTGCATTGATGCATACGAAAATGTCAAAATTTACAAGCAGCGAGTGAAAGCCTTTCATGGCAAGCAAATTATCAGAAAATCTTTCACTCCAGGTCAGAAAGTGCTTTTATTCATTTCTCGCTTGTACATATTCCCAAGTAAGTTACGCTCTCGATGGTCTGGCCCTTTTATTGTTCACACTATTTTTTCACATGGGGCAATTGAAATTAAGGACCCAAAGAATGATGTCATGTTTAAAGTTAATGGTCAAAGATTAAAGGCATATCTAGAGTACCAACCACGTGGAGAGGACACCGAAATAAATTTGAGTGACCCACCAGATTTGAATTAAGTTTTTTTCTTTCTTTTCGGTGATTTGATTTTTTTCTTTCTTTTTACTATTGTTTTGCTAATTGAAATTATTTTTGCATAAGTGTGTTTGTTTAACCATTAAGTTTTCTCTTATCATTGTTAATCAATAAGTGCCATAGCTAAACAGTTCCTCCTAGACATTCTTAGATCACTTCAATGTGTAAAATCTCATTTCAAAAGGCAGATTTGATTTTGTAAAACACATCATATTTGGGCTCTGCAACCACTAGAGTTAGTATCCCATGTTGAGGATTTAGAAAGCCAACTCAAAGACATTGAGAGAGGTGTCTACAACATCCAGTTGGAGCTTGAGGTAAATTCAATAAGAGAATGATTGTAATTTTCTTTATGTGTTTTAGTTTGTTTTTCTTTGTTTGTGTGCTTTAGTTTGTTACCCGGGTGAAGTGGCGGATAACGGTGCTCCGTGACAATCAAGTTGGTTACTTCAGTTTCCCATAATAACTGATATTCTGAGGCGAAGGTATGGACAGAAACGAGATTTTAGCAAAGCTTCACAATCGATTTCATTTTCTTCCTCAGAATGCCCTCCTTACAATCCATAAAGCTCGTCCGAACGCATGCGATTGCTCATGAGGAATAACATACCTGCTAATATCCGCTAGTTAATAGAGGCCAAAGTACGATTGACAGGTGAATTACCTCCAAAATTTATTGCATACATGCCTGGTTGTGGTAAAGGAAATTATGTAAGAAAACGACAAGCTTGAAGACTTTATGTTGCTTGTCATAAGTGTGCCAGAATGAAATGTTATAAAAAAACCATGTTCTTTAGGAATGATGTCTGATAACAGGAAAGATAAGATTTAATTCATTAGAGATTGTATGAATAAGGAGTAATTGAATGATATCCTTTTGTCTCTTGAAAAGCATCCCAGTGCATATGTATAAGGAACGATTCTCCAGTTATGGCCATTATTCCAGAAAGAGCATGCACGATATAGTCTCGGGAATCTGACTATAAACGACCATATTTGCCATTTTATAAGAAAATTAGATGGGAAGCCTATCCTCGACCCATAGAGGGCGTTCAAGTTGTTTCTGGACGTAAAACCAAAGGAAAATGTGAGCATATCTGCACATTCACCATAAACCCATCGGTTTGCTAAATGTAAATAACTTTTANGTATAAGGAACGATTCTCCAGTTATGGCCATTATTCCAGAAAGAGCATGCACGATATAGTCTCGGGAATCTGACTATAAACGACCATATTTGCCATTTTATAAGAAAATTAGATGGGAAGCCTATCCTCGACCCATAGAGGGCGTTCAAGTTGTTTCTGGACGTAAAACCAAAGGAAAATGTGAGCATATCTGCACATTCACCATAAACCCATCGGTTTGCTAAATGTAAATAACTTTTATGATGACTTCATCGCATTCTTAACCATGCAATAAAAAACTATTTCATTCCTTCCACAGCGAAAAAGCTTTTTATTTATGCTCATACTACTAATGAGCTACTTGATCTGTTACAAACTTATAGACCGGAGCCAGACCTCTGGGCCTTTGTGTTGGAGCATCCAAATAATGATGGTAACAGTAGCTGCAATAAAAAGTACAAATTAGATTTAACCCTCCGCTTATAAATATTTTCTTCTGTGTTACACCACCCAAGTGATGTCTTCTAAACTCTACTTCTTTCCTTTAAAACATTGAGGACAATGTTTCGTTCTGGTTGGGAGGAGGGAATAGTCGACAATTGTGGAATCTTGGTTAAGTTTTTACTAATTTTTGTTGTAGAAACTAACTGTGGCTAACTTTTTGTGTTGAAGATGACTGAATATGGAGTGTAGTGACTCTGGAAACGCATTTTCTTCGTTTGAAAAAAAAAACAAAAAAAAATCTAGACATTTTCTTTATTAAGTTTTGACAATCATTTTTCTTCTTTTTAACTTCTCTTTTATAAATTTACACTTTGAAATTTTTGAGTCGAAAATGGCTAAATATAGAGTGTAGTGCCTCTAGAAACGCATCTTCTTAGTTAAAAAAAAAACCATTTTATTTTTCTATCATTTTAAGTGTAACTTTTCTAATTAGCTTTTCTGCATCATTTTTCACCTTTCTGCATGCATATTTTCTTTTCATGTTTATAATAGGTTGGGGGGTAGACTGTCATTTAAAAAAAATTGTGTGATTTGTTTTTATATTGGATGACATGATGACTTTCAAATTTTAGTATTTGTATTATCTTTGATCTTAAGTGATGTTATGCTATGTTTGTTATTTTATATGTTGATGTCGGAGACAAATATGAGTTACTTGAAGGAATGTACATGTCATAATAAATACCAAGTGAGTTTTTGAGCCTGTCATTCTTCTTAGAGAGTAACCCCTTTTGCTCATTCTTCATACAACTTAGCAGTTTATTATTTTATATACGATCTCTAGATTGCTTTTGAGTCAACCCTCTAAAAAGAAAAAAAATTAAGATAAAAAAAGAAAAAAAAATGTGTGTTGCTACATCTTGAGATCCATCTAACTAGTAGATATGAAAGATTATTTAGAGCCCTAAAAGACGATGAAAATGTCATTTTGACCTGTTTGAGCCTTTCTAGCCATCCATTTTGTGAAAAATCCATAGTTAACCTTTTTGAGCCTTAAAAAAAAACTTTTCTTTGTCAAACTTATCATTTTGACCCACTCTAATTTAGAGTATTACCCAATATCTTGCAAGTTCTATCACCTATTTATGTTTGAGAAAAAAGTAAATAATTATTTTGTTCGGTGAAGTTGTGCCAAACAAAAGAAAAAAGTTGTTGTTTAAAAAAAACAATAATATGTGAAATCCACTTTATAATTTCCAAAAGATTTCTACTTTTTCTCAAACATATATTTTATTTTTTTTTTATTTTCCTTCATTTGTTAGCCATGTCTTTAGCCTACGTTACATCCTAATAAAAGTCCTTCCTGATTTTAGGGAGGTATAGTCTGAAGTAGAAGCTAGTTATATGGGCTAAAAAGATGTTGTGGTGCATGAAAAAAAATAAAAAAATAAAAAATAAATAAATTGAGTTGACTAGCATTTTTATTTGACTTAAGATCGTATTATTTCTAAGTTGTGGGCATATATCTTTCATATTAGTGAAAGTGTGTTATATCACTTTTTTATTATTTTCTCTCAAATTTAGCATTCATCGAAGCGACTATTTTTATTGGGTTTAATTTCCTTGTGAGAGTGTCACTACTTCCAGTGAGATTTTGGGGTTTGACATGTCATTCTTGAAAGTAGCTGTGACAAAGTCTACTTGGCTGATTCATGTGGATGGTTGATGTAGGTGTGATGTTTCTTTAGACTGGAGATAATTCTTATACTTTTATTTGATTGCTATCATTAGTCTAATTGATTAACAAGAGTGTTTAAAAAAAATATTTTGGATTTGAATTTTGCTTTCGCTTTATTTGCTAAGGACTAGCAATAACCTGGTTGGGGGGTGTGTTGAGTGTTAGAAAGTGTATATTTATAAAGGAGAAAATCGTCATTTTACATTTCAAGTCTTACTAACATCCTTACTTTTATGTATTTAAGTTTATTGTGATTTAATTATGTGTTTTATTTTAATTAAGTATTTTATGTATATTAGGGGCATCATGGTCATTTCACAATGAACGAGAGATTAGACAGCAAAACGGACATCACTTTTGAACTCATGACAGTCGAAAATCTTAGGAGGAGCATAAAAGAAAAAATGTCATTGTTCACATATACGGTACTATTCACATGTGCGGTATTATTCACATGTACGGTACTATTCATGTTATTGTTCACGACACTGTTCACATATACGGAATGATAACGTGGCATTGACCGATGATGTGGCATTGACTGATGAGGTGTGACGATTCTATTATACAAAATTCTTATGCACTGCTGATCGGTGATGTGGCAATATGTTAGTGGACTAAAAATCGTGCGTACGGTACATGCATATACACAAGATTATTTTCAACCAAACCACATCAATGTTCAAACCGCGTGGTCAAACTATGTACTGTTCAAACCGCGTGGTCAAACCGCGTACTGTTGACTGATGACGTAGCGCAATCCTGAGCGTCCGAAATATTTTTAATCCGATGGCCATGATTTACTCAATGTATCTATAAAAAATGGGCTCTCCCCCCCTAATTTGGCATCTCTGAATTCATTTTTGGGCTCCATTTTCAATAATTCCTTCTCCATCCTGTATTTTTTATGTATTTTAATAAATTTTCATTTTACCCCTAGTTCAATTATAAGTAGCTAATTTTCTTTCAAGCTTGGGTTGAAGGTGAAGTCTCAACATGTGCCATGGGCTTTAATTGGTAAATTTAATTTCTCTTCCCCTCTAATTTTTGTGGATGTTTTGACTTTTTGTCGATAAATAGTAATACTCTTGTTTAGATACCGCCCTGATTTCATCGGCTCCCTAGTACAAGGTTATTATTATTTGGCACGATAAGTCCTTAGCACCATATTGATTAGAGTGTAGTTCATGAGGTGTGGAATCCCCCCTCATGATTTAATTGGCATTAATAAGAAATATTTAGCCCATGGTGCATGTTGATGTGGATCTAGATACTCAAGTACGTCATTCTAATAGATTTTCATTTCAATTTTTCTGCCATTCCCATTTAAATTCTAGAATAGTTTAAATCACTTCCACCATAAATCCGCAAAGAAATTTAATTCTACATATAATTAAAATCCACCTCCTCGTAGGATCGACACTCATCACCATTAATATATTCTACAATAGATTCATGCACTTGTAAGTTCAATAAAATTTGCACAACATGGTGGTTATAATCATTGAAGGAACACTTAGCTCAAGTATATGACTACATCAAGTATCTTCATAAATACACAACTATAGTCGAGTATTTTCAATATTGGTGCATGAAATTTAGAGAAAACGGCAATTGCCCCATTTCCAATGGTTAACTGCTTGGAAGGTAGAATTTGTGCGAAATACAAACAATTAGATGTGTGCCAATTCTAAGTAGCTAGCTTTTAAGCGACTAACTACTTGGAAGGTAGAATGGGTGTCATTTTCTGATCTTGGATTATGACTTAATGTTTTTCTTAACTTTTTGGATATTTATAGAAAGTTTGATGTCTATGTTATGCTCTTATGATGTTTGCATGCCCTTGTCTAGTCTAGTATTTTTCTTTTTGGTTATTGATAAGGGGAGCTACCTTGGCAACTATTTGTGTCTGTTTTCTCTACCCTCAACTCTTTAGACACGACTAAAGTTGAGTATTTTTATAAATACACAACTACAGTAGAGTTTCTTTGTGAATATTTTTATATGTACTATAAATATTTTTTATATGTTATTGAAAGAGTAAAAGATTATTTTGCATTATATATATGATATAATAGGATTGTTATAATCATTGAAGGAACGCTCAGCCCAGTCACATGACTTTAATTTAATTGAGTATCTTAATTAATACGTGACTCCATCGAGTATCTTTGTAAATACACTACTGTAGTCAAGTAAATGGATAGAACCAACATTGATTAACATAACTAGGTGTGGGCATCTGCTTCGATTTTTGCCCAAATCAAACCGAACAAAAAAATTTTGGTTCAGTTCGGTTCACTTCAGAGGATAAAAATTGAATAGTTAAAAAATTAGCGAACCAATTGGTTTGTATTCGGTTTAGCTCAAAACTGAACCAAACCGACAAATTGATTCGTTCACTTCATTTTAATTTAAAAAATTATTTAATTTAAATATAAAAGCCAAAAATCATTTTCAATTTCCTAAATCTAACAACCCCAAATCGGTAGCAATTTAACATCTCTCTCTCTCTCTCTCTCTTTCTATCTCTCAAGTCTCATGGTTAGTGGCAGCATATCAGCCTCTCTCCCTCATAGCCTCTCACGGTGACGCCGATGGTTTGATGTCGTCATATACTCATCCTTCACACATGTTAACCTCTCACAGAGCCACGATCTCACTCTCGAATTCACTCACAGTCTCACTTTCTATGGTTCGAACTGCTGCTCGTTTGTCGTTATCTTTATTGCTCGTCTCACTCTTATCACTCACGATCCTACTCTCTTTGGTTAGAATCGTTGTTTAGCACCCATTACTCATCTTCGTCAGCACCAATCACTCATCTTTGCCAGCTGTTGTAGCCTCTCTCCGTCGTTGATGTCGCGCCAGTGGAGGTGAGCAACACTGGTTCAATTCCACTCACTGTTAGTTGCAAGTCAGCAATTATTGTCAATTTTAATTTTATTTTATTTTATTCAATTTCACTCCATTTATTTTTTTATTAAGTTTGATTTTTATCAATAAAAAGTGAGTTGAAAACCGATTTAATTTGATTTTTGTTAAATTAAGATCTGCTTGGTTTGGTTTGATCACGCATGGGTTGGATTGATTTTTGTAATTTGTAATTGATAATTTAATGTTTGATTGGGAAAAATACTCTTAATAAAATGTATGTGAAATTACTATTTTTATTTTGTTATATTATTTAAGATCATGTTTTTGTTTGGTGAAAGTCATTTTTGAAAATGAAATATTGAAATGGATTACTAGTCACATAATTTACTGTTTATACTTCCATTAGTCAGAATTCTACAATTGTAAATAAATATTGCTAGGTAGAAAAAAAAACAAAAATAAAGTTATAATATGTTGTTATGCTTCAATTGTTCTTGTGAAAATAAATTAAATTTGAACTGATTTTTTCATTTTAAATATTGTAACATTAAAAAATTGTTTAGAATCTAACAAATCGAATCAAATTGAACCAAATCAAACCGAAGTATTTTGGTTTGGTTTGGTTTTGAAGTTTGGTTCGGTTTTGAAGTTCGGTTCAAGGTCGATTTTATTTCTTCTAAACTGTTCAGTCTTGTTCGATTCTGGAACTGTATAATGCTCACCCCTAAAAATAACATTCAGCAGTCGTGTAACTTTATATAAAAACTGTTGTTGTCGGATAAGTTTATACGTACATGACTATAGTCGAGTAAGTGGACGGTGAACAAAACTACCTAAAACACTCATTAGAATGATAGTATAATTGACATAAGATTTAATATATTAAGCTTCAATACATCAAACAAATTTTTTTTTTAACATCAAACAACATAAGTCCAATACATACAAAAATCATAAATAAGTTTTAAAAGATCATAAGTTGCTGCTACTTAATCATCAAAACTAATTTGGTTTGGGTTTAATGCAGAGGATAAAATACCCAAGTAGATATAACTTTTTGCTTCGTCTTGGTTTCAAATACTATTAATTGACTCCAAAGGCCCAACTATTATAAACCCTTGGTCACGTCCCTTTGAGAACAAAATAAGCCAAACAAACCAGCTTATCCAACTGCAAAATAAGAAAGTATCAACCTGTCAACTAATAGTTATAGATATTAAAAAAATTAAGACAATAAAAAAGACAAGTATTTAATGTTGAGTATGTCATACATGTTTGCCTGTTTTATTCAGTCCAACCACATGCTCATTGTTAGATAGTGGAATTAGAGCATTGTAAGTTAGTTGATAATGTCCTCTATATCCACACCTACCACACTTACAAGGTAACTTCTCTTCAACTTATGATGCTATTCTAATTTTTGCAGTCGACTCTTTCTCTATCTTTTCAGGGGGCAAAAGGGGTAAAATATTGTTACTTTGCACTTCCTTTGAAACCTCTCATTTTTCATCTACACTAAGAGGATAGATTATTTCTGCATATGCTGCAACTCATGTTTCACTGGAATGGTATTGAGAGCAGATATCATATACAAATAATGTTTGTCGAAACCTAAATAAAGTTAATGCATGTTCACAAGGTAATTAATCGTGTTGAGATTCCTGACAGCCGCATGTCTCTTAAAAAATGTAGACATGACCATCATGGTAACCATTTTTAACAATAAACTCATGCATATTTAGTCCACCGCTTAATATGTATTGGAATTTTTTAATTTTTGGAGCAACTTCTTTTTAGACTATTTTGTAAATCAAATGTGATAACTAGCTACCTCTTCTTACCTATCACAAAACTATTCTCATAGTTTATCAATGATCAAATCTAGTAACTTATGACTAAGCAACTTACATGATTTTTTAAGGATGAAGTTCATGGATTCTACTATGTTAGTTGTCATGATATTGCAATGTAACTTGTCAAGATGAGAAGGGTAAATTTCATCATATCCCCTTATTAGATTGATATACTTCAATTTACCCTCTAAAAATATAAAAACAACAATATACTCTCAAAATATTGTTATTTTTAACAGTTGACTGATGTTGATTTAGAAAAATACGTGAATGTCCCTAACCCTAACTAACTAACAGTTTTGTGGGGTTAATAGGGATAATTTCATTTCGTCCCTTAAGTTATGATATATTTCAAGTTAAATGATAAAAAAAATTTATTAATAAAAACCCTATAAAAAGAAAAATAATAAAGACTTTTAAAAAATCAAATTAATTTTTGCTTATATTTAATTTATAAAACAAATATAATAATCACAAATATTATTAACAATATCAACACAACGAAAATTAAAAAATATATATTTTTAATACAATAAGAATTAACTAAAGTGACAAACACCCAACGGTGGTACCAACTTGCCATTTGCCAACAAAATCCAAAACCCAAAAATAAATAAAAGTGAAATGTTAGAAAAATATAAAAACGACAGATGTTCTCAAGCACAATGTAATTCCAATCCAAATACAACAACTCACTGATAATAGAGAACGTTTAATAATAATGCACCATTCGACTCCGTCAGCACTGCCGTCCACTCTACCGTCAATGTCCGTTTCAAGGGACAAAACCAAAGCTACGCTCTTTGTTCTATCAGCAATTTATTCTTCTCCCTCCTCCTCCTCATCTCTCTCTACTCCACGTCATCCTTCTCTCGTCGCTCTATCGACGCACAAACCCAACCTGACTTGCCTTGCATTCCCTTCTAAGATCCCCTCCCACTTGGCCCCTCCCTCTCTCGCTTACCTCATCTCCGGCTCGGCGGGCGATGCGACCTAGATCGTCCAGTTGCTGCATGCTAATCACTAGAAGAACCAGTACTTGCTCCACTTGGACCAATCTGCCCAGTAAGCTTAGCGTGATAGTTTGGCCGTCACGATCAAATCGGTGCCTCTTTTTAGGATTATAGAAATCAGATTTGAAAGTGATTTTGGAGTTGTTAGATGTGTGAAAGAAGGGTTAAATTAAAAAAAATTAACGAAGAAGATGATTAGTGAAGAGAACAAAGAAGATGAAGAAGAAAGAAGAAGAGAGAAAAAAATTCACCTTTTTTTTAATTTCTAAGATTTTGTTTTTGTTTTATTCTGTTATTTTGGTTATGGTAATGTTGATTAATGCAGAGAATTATTTGATTTGATGCAGAGAAGAAAAAGGAAAGTAGAACAAAAAATGAGATAAACAAACAAAGATGAAACGAAGAAGAAAAAAAGAGAGTACAAGACAAATAATGGTAAAAGCTCGTTTAGTTTTTATATTTTGAAGTAAGTGTCTGTTTAGTTCTTATATTTTTAAAAATACTTCAAATTATCCCTACCATTAATTATTGACACTTTTGCTATTATTTTTTGTTCCTTTTAACTTATTTTTATAATATTACCCTATTATAATAATTTTTTAGACATTATTAAAAAGAAAAAAATAACCCTATTATAATAATTTTTTAGACATTATTAAAAAGAAAAAATAAATTACCAGTTTAACACTAAAAAATAAAATAAAATAAAAATATATATATATTAATTTTTGTGGAACACACTCTTGAGTTAAAATATTAATTTTTCTAAAAAAATTGATAATGTAATTTTTTACGATATTAATTTTTTAGACATACGTGAGCTTCCACAAAAATTAATATATACCTTTTTTGTTTTTATTTTATTTTTGAGTTTAATTTGATAATTTAATTTTTTATTAATATTCAAAAAAGAAACATTATTGTAAAAATGTAATATTGTAAAAGCAAGTTAAAAATTAAAAAAAATAATGGCATAAGTGTCAATATTTAGTAGCAGGGACGTTTTGAGGTGTTTTTAAAAATAAAGGGACTAAATGGACACTAACCTCATAATATAGGGACTAAACAAACTTTTACCCGACAAAGAAATAAGAAGAAACGAAAAATGAAGACAAACAATTAAAAAAAGAATTTGGAAAATAAAAAAAATTGAATTGTAATTTTAAATTTTAATTAAGGATAAATTGTAGTGGATGGCATGGTTGCTAATTTATTAGATTTCAAAGCCCAAATAAGGAATAAAATTATTTTTTTCCAATAACTTTTTTCAAAATTTATTTTAAAAGATTATAGTTTTTCATTTTTAACATTTTAATCATAAATTAAAAAGGGGTTATAGTTCAAGATTCCTAAGAATGATGAATAAAAAATGATAAATATTATTCTAAGAAAATGATAAATTTTGGATATATTTAAATATTTATAAATTATTAATTATTGTACTATTTTACCCTTAGCTTCATGTTTGGGAAGAAAAATATACTAAAATGGATTTTAATAAAAAATTACTATAAAAAAATAAGAAGATTAAAATTTATAACAAATGATATTAATAAAAAAAGAACCTGATAAAAATTTGGGATTATGATTAGGGTTAAGGTTTGGTCTTTGAATTTCTCTAGATTTTAACCATTTTGAATTTTTAATCTGTTGAATTATATTAGGGAATGTAAACAAATTTTATGCATTAATTTGTCTTTCAAATAAGGGTAAAATGGTATTTTGGATGATAAAAGTCAACTAATTGATTAATGATTTATATCCCTAATATATTTAAATTCAAGGGTAAAAATTAGTTTTTTTTTTAATTTTCTTGTGGTGATATTGTAAATAAAATTTGTGATTATTATATTTGTTTTATAAATTAAATATAAGTACAAATTAATTTTTAAGGGTCTTTTACTATTTTTTTCTATAGGGTGTTTTCATTAATAAATTTATTTTTTGTCATTTAACTTGGAATATGTCAAATCTGAAGGGGCACAATAAAATTATCCTTGTTAACCCTCACAAAACTGTTAATTAGCTGGGTTAGGGGTATTCTATTATTTTTATAAGTCAGCATCAATCAACGGTTAAAAATAATAATAATTTTGAAAGGTAAATTAAAGTATGTAAATCTAATAAGGGGGTGGGACGAAATTTAACCAAATGAGAATGAGCCCACTTGTTTTACATTGCATCATAAAGATATTTTGCAACTTTTTCTTTAGTATATTTTATTCATAAAGTAGTTAAATTTGTTGCGAGCGATAAACCTTGCAAATAGTTCAACAATTACACCTACCTAAATTTCTTTAAACTTAACATGCAAGTTTTGTTCAAGTGATGCATACAAATACCATGCATAGCATTTGGAAATGCAATGTTAATATTTTTTTTTTCATACTTGGGTGCTGGTCAGAAATGAAAACTATATTTGGAACTTCATTTATTGCTTGCTTTATCTTCATTAGAAATCACCCTCATGAGGCATAGTTCTCACTGTCACTAATATCGAATGCAATAAGATAAAATTAATTGTTATCATCAAGTGTTGTCGCGATGAATAAAGTTCATTTCATTTTCTCTTTAAAGAAGTGCCATCAATTATAATGACTGACCTTATTGATGAAATGAATCCATGCATACAACTTCCAATTGCCGTAAAGAAAATATTTAAAATTATTTGCATTGTTGACTTCAGAAAATATATGGGTGCCTACATTTTTCCTCTCTAACATTACCGTATATCAATAAAGTAACTTAAATGAATCATGAGGCGTGCCTACAATTTATTTTATATCCAAACTATTTTTGGAAGTCTTGACTAATATAAGGCATATATGAGGATGAAGTGCCATCATACTTGCAACAAATCTTTTGTCCAATAAGTTTGAATGAAGCACGATGATGATCTCTCGTACCAACATCAAGTGCGCAAGTATGGACGCTATGGTACCTTCTAATTTCAAACATATTCAAACTTCCAAACTTATAGCACAAAGTTACCAGTTACAATTATCATTAATACAAGTAATAACAAATATGTTCTTTTATAACTTAAAGGTTCTAAACTCAAAATATTTCCTCAACGCTACAATAGAAAGCACTTTTTGCAATTCCTCTTTCGAATTAAACAATTGTTTCCCTATTGGTATCATCAACAACTTTCATAAATGACAAGTTATTACTATTCGAATGCATGTTGTCCTTATCTAATGAACTACTGCATGCAAACAAATTGGCCTTAGACATATATCTATTATTAGAGGATAAAGGGCTGGAAACTCACATTGGTAGGCTCCACATTCCCTATTATTGGATTAGTAACCTGAAATAATAACTAGGCAACCCAAGAGGGGGGTGAATTGGGATTTTAAAATTTATCCTAGGCAAACCACACAACAATTAAATCCAATGTCTTAATAAATTCGAAAACAATAAATTCAATAAAAGCACAATAATAAATGAGTAAGGGAAGAGAAAGCAAACTCAAGGATTTTTACGTGGTTCGGCAATCCCCGCCTACGTCCACGCCTCCAAGCACACCGGGCTTGAGGATTTCACTAAGCTAGCCTCCCAAGGCTTCAAACGCTTACAATTGACTTCCAAGGTGTCAATGGACCTTTACAACAAGAGATTATCCCCAATCTCTTAACCCAAGTGTATCCCAACACTTACAATCACTCAAAGTAAAAGATTACAAATTGTTTTTCTCTCACACAATATTTAAGATTACAAATCAATGCCCAATGTGTGAATAGATGAAGAGAAAATGTGTTTAAAGCTCTATGAAGATTGTATTCTCGAATATAAGCTCAATGGTTGTGTTGTGATCAACCCTTGTTTGAATTTGAATGAGCTTATTTATAGCTGCAGCTGAAAACTAGCCGTTATTGACTTTCTGCACACTGTCGGATCGCCGTTAGCTAGATGTCGGATCGCCGTTTGAATGGTCAATATGACCGTTGGGGCTGATTTTCAAATTGTCGGATCGCCGTTATCTAGATGTCGGATCGCCGTTAGTGTCCAGAGACTAATCTTCAATTCTGTTAGATGTCGGCGAGCCGTTATCACGAAGTCGGATCGCCGTTAGTGTCCAGAGGCTGATCTTCAATTCTGCTCGATGTCGGCGAGCCGTTAACAAAATGTCGGATCGCCGTTTTCTACAGTGACTGCTACAGTGACTACTACAGTGCACTATTTTGTAAAATAATAGTTTGACCCTCAAACTTTATATAACTGTACTATGGCCCAAAACGGTATGAAACTTTGCAAATAAGTCCAATTTCAGAATTTCTAAGTAATACTTTGTTAATCCCAAAACTTTCTGAAATTATGGTATAGCCCAAAATGCTATGACACTTTTCAAATAAGTCATTCTCCAAAATTTCAAGCAATACTTGTTTATTTCAAAGTTTTCAAAATTCTTTCAATTAAACCATAAACTTTGAAAAACAATCAATTTCATAAAATCATTTTTCCATTAAATATAAAACATTTATAATGTGAAAATAATGATTTATTTAAAAAGAATATTAAATAATTTGAGCTTAAAAGATTAATCATTCTTAATCTTGTTTGTTATCATCAAAATCAATATTATGGAAACATATATGTTAACAATCTCCCCCTTTTTGATGATGACAAATATTTCATGTATTTAAAGAATGATTCCACAAATATAGTCTTCTTTTACAATTTGCCAATTAGCTAAATTAATGATTTAAATACATGGGTTTTTCTCCCCCTCATCATCAAAAAGAAAAAACTTAATTGGCAAAGACAAAAGTAGCAAATTTTTTATAGATTTGAAAAACATGTATTCTTCTCCCCCTTCATCATCAAAAAGAAAACTTTAAAAGGAAAAGAAAAAAAATAGCAAATTTGTTACCCATGTTGTTTGAGTAGAAATTTTGAAAGAATCTCCCCCTAACAACAAGCATCACCTCAAATACAAGATTAGTGATATCACTTCCAAAATATCATATAAAACAATGTAATCAAATCATTATCATATCTTAAAAACATCACCATAAGCACATATTAATCATCAAAAGAATATTCAAAGTGCATGTTATTCTCCCCCTTTTGACAACAAAAAAAGTTCAAAATGCATATTATTCAAAATCATATTGTATGCTCCCCCTAAATATATGGCCAATTAAAAAATTTAACCAAAATGATTTTATCCAAAAACATATCATATTTATCTCCCCCTTCATCGTAAAAAGGAAAGATAGATGCAATTGAAACAATATCATGAAAATAATTCGATGAAGATATTACCCATTTTGTGCGAGCAAAAATTTCGATAAAGTCTCCCCTTAAAAATGAACAAATTATCAAATACACAACATGGTTAAAAAGATATAAGCTTCAACAATTATAACAAACCAATAACTCCATCAATTCATCAAGCAATGCACATATAATCATTAATCATCAAAATCAATATGAATTCCCCCAACACTTGTAAAAATTAAATCCGAGGATTCCATAATCATATATCAACCATTAAAAGAATGCTCAAAATGCATGTTATTTCCCCAATTTACATCATTAAAAAGATTTATTACTTTGTCTCCCCCTTTGGACAATAAAAATGTTCAAAAAGCATATTATCCAAAATAGAACAAGTAATAAGCTAAGCAAGGGAATGCAAAAGTCATAAGAGCATAATGTCAACAATTCAAGTTCTATAATTACTAATCACATTTTAGAAATCAAGACAACTAAACTCATCAAAGATCTAATGTGACATATTAATATAACTTACACTCTCATATGCGCCAAGATCTCAATGATCATGTATTTCTCCCCCTTTTGATATCATTTAAAGCAAGTAATGCATATTTAATAATGCGTCAAGAAAGCAAAAAAAAATGTATCCATTCACCAATCATAAATTCCATAAGATCAAATTTCATCAAATACAATGGAATCATCAAAGCACATTCTTTATCATCAAAACTTAAGTAAAGCATAAGTACATAATAGCAATATATAGATCATCAAAATCAACATATGCTTAAGAATCTCAAAGTAGATGTATTTCTCCCTTACATCTCATATCTCCCTCTTGATCATCAAAAAGTCAAGATAAGCATATTAGTTCCACATTATCCAAATATAAAACATCCAAATAGCAAACAATAATCATCATCAATCCACAATGAAAGCAACAATGCTTATGAAAATGTAAGTGCATAATATAATAGAAAACATTGGTAAAATCCATAAGGAAAGCACACTATGGAAGTGGTAATTTAAAATACTCAAAATGCACAAATTCGAATTTTCAAGATATTGAGTAAAATGAGTAAGTTTGAATCAATTAAAATGATTTTAGACACAAGAATGGATGGGGAATAATTTATATGAATCAATTTGGATTGAAAACGAATGAGAATGATGGATTTTGGAATGAAATCAAGTGAGGAGTAATCGGCTTTTAGTGAGAGAGAGAGAAACGGAATGCCGAAAGAGAGGGAGAAGATGAATAGTTGAAATAGCACCCGAAACCGGATTGCCGAATGAGCTTAACCGGAAATCCGGTTGGTTCCAGCAAATGTTTCACGCAAATCCGGTTTTCCGGATAACACGAACCGGCTTGCCGGTTGGATCCAGAAGATAGCAAGAGAGAATCGGCTTGCCGGTTTGCCAAAATGCAGCTCGAATTCGGAATTCCGAATTGACAGAACCGGAAATCCGGTTTGGTCCAGCAAGCGTTCCTTGCGAATCCGGCTTTCCGGTTTTGCTAACCGGTAGTCCGATTTGAGGCAGAAAGTAACGTGCAAGCTATATACCGTTGGAAAGATAATTAAGTTAGCTTTCCAATAAATTTTACAGAGCTGGATTTGGAGTTCTCTAGAAGGAGGTATGACCAATTCATTACAGCTTGTGCAGACTTGATTTGGAGTGCTTATAAACATTCAAAAATAAAATGCAGAAAGGTCAAATTCGGAATAAAAACTGTATTGATTGAGCAAGAAGTAATGTGCAAGCTATATACCATTGGAAAGATAATTGAGTTAGCTTCCCAATAAAATTGACAGAGCTAGATTTGGAGTTCTTTATAAGAAGTTATGACCAATTCATTATAGCATGTGCAGACTAGAGATTTTCACAAAAATTAAACATATAAGCATTCAAAAGTGAATAAATCAAACACACCACTTATCTATCATGCTTAAACACTTCATAAACATTAACATCAAACAAAACCATCATGATGAGTTGACAAGCTATCATCTTATATATATAACCATGCATCATGATAAAGCACTCAATGTTATACACAATGATAATTCCATCATGTAAACATACAAGCATACTTTTGCAAATTCAAGCTACTATCCATTTATCATAATCTACTCAACATAATAAATAGGCAAGATAAACTTACCCTCTTCATGTTAATGCACTTAATGTTATGATACGAAGTGAAATGTTAAATATTTACTAAGATTAAAACCTTATCACTTATAATCAATAAGGCAATAATAGTTAGCAAAACAATTAAATCATCTTGCCTCATTTTTTTTTTCTCCTAGCTCATACTCAAGTGATTATCCTCACAAGCTTTCATCAAGGAACTTCTCCACCATTCCTTGATTGTGGTACCTACAAAACAAATTCAAGTTGTACCCTTTGGTACCCAAATGCTCTTGGGTCCTTGAGTGTTAGCAATGGTTCCTTTTGGAACCCAAACACATTTTACTCCATAATATACTTTTCTTTTAATAGGACAACCAAGCTTCATGTGACCGTTTTGATTACAATAATGACATACAACTTGATTGTTAGTAGATGTACTCTTCACAAAGTAGTTCTTATAATACTTTTGTTTCAAATGTGGCTTATAACCAAGACCTCCTTTATCAAACACACATTTTTGTGAATTAAGCAAGTTATCCAACATCTTTTGCCCATTTGTAAATTTTAAGACAATTTGATTTAGCTCATTGCTCTTCTTCTTAAGCACTTCATTTTCTTTCATTAATTCATCAACATGTGATTTCTCATGCTCATATGAAGTACTTTGTTTGCATTTAGATGATGCAATTCTATCATGCAACATTTTATTATCTAACTCCAATCCTTTAATATTTTCATTTAATGAATCATTGCATTTTTGTAAAGCATTCTTTTCATTTTTCAAGTCATCTACATATGATTCTAGATGCTTGTGTGAAGTGCTAAATTTCTCATTTGATAATGCAACTTCATCGTGCAATATTTTATTCTCTAATTCTAATTCCTTTATCTTCTCATTCAATAAATCAATGCATTTTTGCATGGTATCCTTTTCATTCGTAAGTTCTAGCATTTTCTTCTTAAGGCATGCATTCTTTTTACCAAGTTTCATCCACTCATCATGCAATTCTTTAAAAGCATCATGTAATTCATCATAAGTAGGAAGATCATTTACCTCATCAAGTTCATCATCCGATTCATCTCCAATTGCCATAAGTGCCAAATTCGACACTTCATGAAATTCCTCCTCGTTTGTAGTCTCCTCATACACAATTTCAAGTTTTCTCCAAATTTCATAAGCATTAGAACAATTTGAAACTCTATGAAATTCCTTTTTATCTAAGGCACAAAATAAAGCATTCATAGCCTTGGAATTTAAAGACATATTTTTCTTATCCAACTCACTTAAAACATTCTTCCTAGGAATGAATGAACCATCACAAACTATTTCCCATATTTCATAATCTAAGGCTTGTAAAAACACTCTCATCCTAGTTTTCCAATAAGGATAGTCATTACCATCAAAGAATGGAGGTCTAGTGGTGGATTGGCCTTCCATGAAAGTTGAACTAATTTGGGTTGCTATTGATCTTTAACTCTAGACCGTTAAGTCTACACAAGAGCACCTCGTTCTGATACCAAATGAAATAATAACTAGGCAACCCAAGAGGGGGGTAAATTGGAATTTTAAAAATTATCCTAGGCAAACCACACAACAATTTAATCTAATGCCTTAATAAATTCGAAAACAATAAATTCAATAAAAGCACAATAATAAATGAGTAAGGGAA
>MKYO02029635.1:135300-163636 GCA_002013955.2 Citrus medica
AAAAACAACCAATTTCATAAAATCATTTTTCCATTAAATATGAAACATTTATAATGTGAAAATAATGATTTATTTAAAAAGAATAAAAACAATCAATTTCATGAAATCATTTTTTCATTAAATATAAAACCTTTATAATGTAAAAATAATGATTTTATTTAAAAAGAATATTAAATAATTTGAGCTTAAAAGATTAATCATTCTTAATCTTATTTGTTATCATCAAAATTAATATTATGGAAACATATATGTTAACACAATCAAGGTATCCCGGTTTTTGGAGTTGCTTGTCTTTATCCACTCTTCATTCTTCCTAGAAAAACCGATACTAGTCATGGCCTCGGGATCAATCTGTCTAGTCTCCATATGACCGGTATCAAGAAGATGCACCTCAAAGCGTCGCAGTATCTTAGTAATGATACTACCATAAGGAAGCAAGCGGTGGGTAACTGCGGGGGTACTCAACATGTGCCGCACAATAACATACCCGAGGTTGTGAGACGATTTGAAAGCAGGCTATCTATGAGGCCAACATCCAACCTTGTAACCTCATCCGAGTGACCCTTCCTAGGTGTCACTATGTGCTGTAAAATAGTGTGAAGAATGCGAACTTGGAGAGGTAAAAGTTGAGACTGAAAAGGAAGTAAACAAATCTCATCAGACAAGTCTCGACGACGACATATATTACAGACTCCATCCGTATGACAAAAACTGTCAAAGAAAAGTGCTTTTCTAGAAGTGTAAATATCATGCCCCTCACTAGAGATACCAAGAAAGTCAGCTAGGTCCGCATCATCAAACTCTATAGGCATACCGCCGACTTGAGTAACTATCCTATTTAGGCGAGTTGCGGAGATTTCCATGTTCGAATAAAAGACTCGCACTAAATTGGGATAAACTCGGTCATCAAAGTCAATGGCAGACTCCTTAGGCTGAAGCATATCCCTAACGCTTCTACCACATACAACTAAGTTACAGAAATCATCTATTTCAACATAGAAGGAGTCAAGTACCTTTCGACCATCGAAGCGATCCTCGAACTGTTTGGCCAAGGAACGCGTGGGGAAATGAATTCTTGTAAATTCAGAGACTTCCCGTGGTGGTATAGGATTCCTTAGAGGCACATATTTTCGCCTGAGATTTCTCCGAGGGGGTGCAGCCATGGAGAAGCACAATGGAGTGTGAAAAATACGGGAGAAATGTGATGAGAAGAAAATGAATCGATGATTTGCTTTGGAATGAGTAGAGGATGTGATTGCGATGCTCAATTTGGTTGAAGAAGGGGAAGAATCGGATTAAAAACGAAGAAATCTGACCCGCGGTAGTTAGGGTTTAGATTTGGAATTTTTCAATTTTGGGCTTGATTTGAAGTTTTGAATCGGTGAAAGTGTTCTAAAGGTGATAAGAACTGATGTTGTAGGTTTGATTTGGCAAGAAAAGCAAGAAAAATAAAGATTTAAGGGTAGAGAAATCTTCGATTGCGCGACAATGGCTGAAACGGTGAAAGGGTAACTGGAGAAGGAGAACAAAAAACCTTTGAACAGTTTTATAATCGCGAAAACAGTTCACCGTTTATTGAAATGGTTAAAGGGTAACTTCCAGAGGCTAAAGAATGAGATACGGTGAAAGCTTAAGCTCTTAACGGCTAAGGAGTAACTGTTAGAGGACTCTCTGTTTTTGAACGGTTTACCGTTTGCATCAAACGGTGAAAGAGTAAAAAGATAGACACATAATCTCGTTTATGGAATAAAACGGTTCACTGTTTATTGGAAACGACTATCCGTTTATTTTATCTATAGTTTCACACATTTGATTTAATTTTTGGCCAGCAAATAATACATTTCAAGATCATTTAATTGATCTAAAAATGTTTTATGAGCCATTTTAATGCATGATTCATGAACATGTATTCAATCAATTAAGTCATATAATCAATCAAGAATCAACAAAGCAAATACATCATTTGACTATCAAGCTCAAGCATTTCATAAATATTAAATTACAAATGAGTCAATCAATTCAGTACACTCAATAGCATGAATAGATACGTTAATGCGAAAATTTCATCATCCCAAGTTCATGCCGAATTTTTGAAAAATGTTCTTCGCAAAGTGGTTTAGTAAAACTATCGGCAAGTTGTTTTTCCATAGAAATAAACTCTAATGCAATATCTCCCTTTTGAACATGATCTCTCAAGAAATGATGTCTTATTTCTATATGCTTGGTTCGAGAGTGTTGAATGAGATTTTTTGAAAGATTAATAGCACTAGTATTATCACACTTAATAGGAATTTGTTCAAGACTAATGTCATAATCTCTAAGTGTTTGTTTCATCCAAAGTGCTTGTGCACAACAACTTCCGGCAGCTATATATTTAGCCTCGGTAGTTGAAAGTGCGACATAATTTTATTTCTTGCTAAACCATGAAACAAGAGAGTGTCCTAGAATATAGCAAGTACCAGTAGTGCTCTTCCTATCCACTTTATAACCGGCGAAGTCCGCATCCGAATAACATGTTAAATCTATATGAGTTCCCCTAGGATACCAAAGGCCAAAATCTATAGTTCCACTCAAATAACGGAAAATTCTTTTAACAGCAAGCAAATGAGATTCCTTGGGACATGACTGAAATCTTGCACACAAACATACACTAAACATGATATCGGGTCTACTTGCAGTCAAATAAAGTAGGGATCCGATCATACCTCGATACATTTTGATATCCACTTCTTTACCTTTTTCATCTTTGTCCAGCTTGGTTGTTGTGCTCATTGGTGTATTCTTGGTCTTTGAATCATCAATGCCGAATCGTTTGAGTAGATCCTTTACGTACTTGGCTTGATTTATGAAAATTCCTTCCTCGTTTTGTTTGATTTGAAGTCCAAGGAAGTACTTCAACTCTCCCATTATACTCATATCAAATTCTTTGCTCATACACGATGAAAATTCTTTACACAACAACTCATTAGTAGAACCAAAAATAATATCATCAACATAAATTTGAACAATAAGTATATATTGGTTCTTATGCTTAACAAATAGAGTAGTATCCGTTTTACCGATTGAAAAAATATTTTCTAACAAGAAATTCTTAAGTCTATCATACCATGCTCTAGGTGCTTGTTTTAATCCATACAAGACTTTAAGCAACTTATAAACATGATTTGGAAATTTTTTATTTTCAAAACTAGGGGGTTGTTTTACAAACACTTCTTCCATAATATACCCATTTAAGAAAGCACTTTTCACATCCATTTGAAATAAGATGAAATCTTTATGACATGCAAATGCCAACAACATTCTAATTGATTCTAGTCTAGTAACGGGTGTAAAAGTTTCATCAAAATCAATTCCTTCTTCTTGGTTGTAACCTTGAGCCACTAATCTAGCTTTATTTCTTACATCCACACCGAATTCATCCATCTTATTTCTAAATATTTATTTAGTACCTATGATGGATTGATATTCCGGTTTAAGAACTAATTCCCACACATTGTTTCTTTCAAATTGATTTAATTCCTCTTGCATTGCCATAATCCAAGATTCATCATTTTCCGTATCCTCAAAGGATTTGGGTTCAATTTGAGAAATGAATGCATTATGCTCACAAGAATTCCTAAGAGATGATCTAGTTGTAACACCTCGTGAGGGATCTCTTAAAATTACATCTTTAGGGTGAGAAGAGACATACCTCCACTCCTTGGGGAGTGTTTGAGAAATACCATCTTGTTGCTCCAGCTCCATATTTGTTTGTTTTTCTTGTCTATCCTCTTGATTTTCTTATGGTGCATTCTCTTTATTCTCTTTTGATGATTCTTCTTGTAGCTTTCCATCTGCATTATCATTAGCAACTCCTTTCTCCGCAGAGAAGGGGTTAGATTCATCAAACGTAACATGCATAGACTCTTCCACAACTAAAGTTCTTTTATTATAAACTCTATAAGCTTTACTAGAGGTTGAATACCCGAGAAAGATGCCAACATCATATTTTGGATCAAATTTACCAAGATTCTCTTTTGTGTTTAAAATAAAATACTTGCATCTAAAAATTTTGAAATAGCTAATGTTGGGTTTTCTATCTTTCTAAAGCTCATAAGGAGTTTTATTGAAATGGGGTCTAATCAACACTCGATTTAAAACATAGCAAGCGGTGTTGACGGCTTTGGCCTAAAAATATTTTGGTAATGCATTTTTATTTAACATGGTCCTAGCCATTTCTTGAATAGACCTATTCTTTCTCTCAACAACTCCATTTTGTTGTGGAGTTCTAGGTGATGAAAATTGATGCTTAATGCCAAGATTATTGCAAAAAATCTCAAATGCATGATTTTCAAATTCTCCTTCATGATACTCCTAATGCATACAATACCATGCCCTTTTTCATTTTGTAATTTCTTACAAAGTACTTTAAAAACATCAAGACCATCATCCTTATTGGCTAAGAATAATACCCAAGTATATCTAGAATAATCATCCACTATCACAAATGCATAATATTTACCATTTAGACTAGCATATCTAGATGGTCCAAATAGATCTATGTGAAGAAGTTCAAGTGGTTTTGAAGAAGAAATATGGTTTTTTATTCTTGAAAGAAGTTTTAATTTATTTTCCAAAGCTTCACAAATCTTATCCTTTTGAAAACCAATTTTCGGAAGACCTTTAACTAAATCATTTTTTGAAATTTTTGAAATAAAATCCATACTTAACATGTCCTAACCTTCTATGTCATAGCTAACTATCATCATGTAATGCGGAAAAGCATTTATCAAGGGTAGATGCACATTCTATGTCAATGGTATAAACATTACCACATCTATTCCCAACAAACAAGATCTTGCCATCACATGAATTCTCAATAACACAACTAAATTTATCAAAGATAACTTTATAACCTTTGTCGCATAATTGACTAATACTAATTAAGTTGTGTTTCAAGTTCTCAACCAAACATACATTCTCAATTAGAGTTGAGGAAACTTTACCAACATTTCCAATTCTAAGAATTTTTCCTTTTGAATTGTCTCCAAAAGATACTTCTCCACCATTTTCAATTTTGGTGAAGCTTGAGAACCATGCATAGTTTCCGGTCATGTGCCTTGAACAACCACTGTCCAAGTACCATTTATTTTTCTTCTTCTTCAAGCCCTACAAGAAAAAATCTCAAGTTTTAGGTACCCAAAGCTTTTTGGGTCCTTGAGAGTTAGCAACGGTTCCTTTTGGAACCCAAATGCATTTGACACCATAATATGCATTCCTTTTCACGGGACATCTAAATTTCATGTGACCATTTTGATTACAATAATGACATACAATCTTATGATCATTTGTGGAGGTAGCTTTAACAAAATAATTCTTATAATACTTTTGCTTCAAGTTAGGCTTATATCCAAGTCCTCCTTTATCAAAAACACATTTTTGTGAGTTAAGCATATTATCCAACATCTTTTGCCCATTTGTAAATTTCAAAACAATTTCATTCAATTCATTACTCTTTTTCTTGAGCATTTCGTTCTCATTTTTCAGCTCATCTATGTGTGATTCTAAATGCTCATGTAAGATGCTAGGTTTCTCATTTGATACTGCAATTTCATCATGCAAAGTTTTGTTCCCTACTTCTAGACATACAATTCTTGCATTTAGAGATTCATTTTCATTTTTAAGCTTTGCCATTTCCTTTTTAAGACATACATTCTTTTTACCAATCTTCATCAACTCATTATGCAATTCTTTAAAAGCATCATACAATTCATCATAGGTGGGATCACTTACCTCATTGAGATCATCATCCCCTCCTATTGCCATAAGCGCTAGGTTTGATACTTCTTGCAATCCTTCATCATCACTTGAATCTTCCTCACTATCATCTCAAGTTGCAACCATTGCTTTCTTCTTGAATTTGTTGATAAGTGGGCACTCCGATCTTATATGGCCAGGCTTTTTACATTCATAGTATGTGATTACCTCTTTCTTCTCCATTTGGTTCTTGAAGTTTCTGAAATTTCTTCGCTCTCCGGTTTTCTTGAAGAATTTTCTGAATCTCCTTGCTAGCATGGCTAGCTCTTTATCATCCGGTTCACTCTCCTCATCACTCTCATATTTTGAAGCTTTGAGAGCAATGCTTTTCTTTTTCTCTGCTTGCCATTTTTCTGCTGCCAAATCTTCTTCATATAAAATGAGAGAACCAATTAAATCATCAAGAGGTAAACTATTTAAATCTTTGGCCTCTTTAATAGCGGTTCTTTTAGGTCTCCATTCTTTTGGAAGTGACATAATGATTTTCTTAACTTTTTTGATATTTGAGAAGATCTTTCCTAGGGCTCATAGGTTGTTTACTATGTCCGTAAATCTTGTATACATAGAGTACACACTTTCATTTTGTTCCATTTGGAACAACTCATATTGTCGAGTGTACCTACTAATTTTAGACTCTTTCACTTGATTTGTGCATTCATAAACTACTTCAAGTTTGTGCCAAATTTCAATGGCACTTTCACAACTAGATACTCGATGAAATTCTTTCTTATCAAGTGCACAAAATAAAGCATTCATAGCTTTGGAATTTAGAGAAGCTTTTCTCTTTTCCAACTCATTCCATTCCCTTGAAGGTTTTGAAATATCTTCCCCGAATTCATTTTTAGTTAGGGGCAAAAACGGATCATCACATACAACTTCCCAAATTTCATAATCTAAAGCTTGCAAATAGATTCTCATTCTAGTTTTCCAATAAGCATAGTCATTACCGTCAAAGAATGGTGGTCTAGTTGTAGATTGCCCTTCTCTAAAGGTTGAGTCATTTAGGGTTGCCATGGATCTTTTACTCTAGACGATTAAGTCCTAATAAGATAACAAGGCTCTGATACCAAATGAAATACAAGTATGCAACCCAAGAGGGGGGGGAATTGGGATTCTAAAAATTATTCAATTTATAAAGAAAAACTTAAAGCAAATATAATCCAAATTCAAAGCAATAACAATTAAGTTGATCACAATATAAAAAGATAAGGGAAGAGAAATTCAAACACATAGATTTTGACGTGATTCGGCCAACCTCACCTACGTCCACGCCTCCAAGCTTTCCGGGCTTGAGGATTCCATTAAGCAAGCCTTCAAGGCTTCAAATGCTTACACTTGACTTCCAAGGTGTCAATAACCTTTACAACAAGAGATTAACCCAATCTCTTAAACCCAAGTGTATCCCAACACTTACAATCACTCAAAACAAAAGATTTCAAATTTGTTTTGCCTCTCACAATGTATAAGATTACACAATGATGCCCAATATGTGAATAGATGAAGCAAGAATGTGTTCTAAGCTCTATGAAGATTATATTCTCAAATATAAGCTCAATAGTCGTGTTGTGATCAATCTTCTTTGAATTTGAATGAGCTTATTTATATTTGGAGCTGAAAAACTAGTTGTTATAGACCGTCGGCCCGAAAACGGTGCGCCGTTAACCATTAACGGTTAACCGTTTAGGCTGGTCAAAAGTTACCGTTGTGCCAAATTTCAAATAAACGGTTTGCCGTTTATAATTGCCCGTTAGCCGTTAACTTCCAGAGACCTTCAAGATAAGCTTCAGTTGTTAGTTCATACTAAACGGTTAAAGAGTTATACGGAATAACATTTCTGGAATTTATCGGTTAGCCTTTTGTAATTAACGGTTCGCCGTTTGTTTCCAGTAACCTGCAAAACAAGTTAGCTTTATCCGTTTCAATTTAAGCTTTTGCGTTTGTTTCTAGGTACAATCTTTCAATTCTGGATATTATCGGTTAACCATTTTAATAAACGGTTCACCGTTAAATTCCAGTAGTCTTCCCATCTTTTGTGTTTTTCTGATTTTCATAAACGGTTAGAGCTTAGGCAAAATGTTACTCTCTGGTATTAATCGGTTAACCGTTTAAAAGATAACGGTTCACCATTTATTTCCATAATCACATTTTAAACTAGATTTTGCAGAGAATCTTTTTCTAATTTGAAAGTCCATCTTTTATGAATATGAATGAAATGATTATTAAGGCTTTCGTTTATTAAGGAATAGCTCCAACATTTTTATCAAAAACCATTTAAAGTTTGTTATCATCAAAATCAATATTATTAACATATTCATGTTAACAATAATAAGATTACAAAAGAAATAAAAAAATAACAAAATATTACTTTGGATTTTGACAATAAAAAATAAAATGAAAAATTAGAAGAGTATATTTGAAAAAAATGATTTTTTTTTGAAAAAAAAAACTGGAATAAAGGTTTCATGAGGAGATCTGAGAGGTGCAAATTAAGGACGGGCGTCGATTCGGGTTAACCTGAATGGAACCAAACCCAAATTTTAATTTAATTTTTGGCTCGGTTCTAGTTAATCTTGAAACCAAAACGGTGCAAATTTGTAAAACTGATCGGTTTTATAATTATAATATAGAAAGCTTACATTAAGAAAAAAAAAACCCAAATACTCACAATCATCGGCTACACGCTCACACTTGTGAAATCAATCCCCAAAATCAAATTCAAAATAAACCCTTATTTCTTTTCTTTCAAGGCTAAAGTTATCGGTATGTTGCTCCACATCGACACAATAGTACAACTACACCACGACAGAGTCACCGATAGTAACAATAGTGAACAATAGCCCTCATTTCTCCTCTCAAATTAGTGTCATGTCAGCCAAAACTGTCGCACTATAACCGTACAACATTTGCACCCTAACTGCACAACAGCCAACCACAGCAGCCCATAACAGTAGCTTATGAGAGGAGGAAGCAGTTGGCAAAACTGAGGTACAAAGTTAATAGGGCTACTAAGGAAAAACTTGGCCCCTAGTTGAACACTTGTTTGGCAAACCAAATCTCAAGGAAATAGGCAAAATTTGTTGAGTTCATCTCATTTGGTGGGCCAAGACCAAGTTCCATTAATTTGGGCATTTAAATAATTAAAAAAAATCTTGAAGGCGTTAGAAGAAACTTTTCATGAAATTTAGGTTTTAAAAGCACTATATATAGAAGAGTAAATGGTGGCTAACATTGTGGGAAAAAGAAGAAACAAGAAAGAGAGAGAGAAGAGACAATAGCGTGAGTGTAGTATTCAGAGCAAGGTTTACATGATTGGAAGGTTATTTTAACTCCGTTTTCTCCCAAATTTGGAGGGTAAGTTTCTAGCACTATCCTACAATCTTACTTGTCTTGATTTTATTTTATCATCTCGTTAGCTATTATTTGAGATACCCATTTGTTAGAGAGACATATATTTGACTGTTGTTGTAAGCCAAGAATATTGAGATTCTTGACGTTTTTAGCCACTAATATTATCTAGAGAAGAATTTGTGCTATAATCCCTTTAATATAATGTAAGATCATATCGAACTACGGTCCCATGATTTTTCTCGCTTTAGGTTTTTCACGTAAAAAATTTGTGTCTCTTATAGCTGATTTATTGCTTTGGATTTTAGTAGTTTATTTTTCTACCTATTTATTTATGTTACACATCTTATTTTAATCACATAAAGAGGGACATAGTTTTATTTCTACTTAATTTACAACTGTTTATGGTAGTTTCTTTCTCAATAGAGTGGTATTAGAGCGTTAAATTATGTGTTTTTATTACCTGTGTGGTTGAGATAGAGGAATCCTCGGCATGCACGATTAAATTAAAGTCATGGAATTATGACATTTAAAAGTCTAGGATGAAAGATTTGTTGTACATGAAAGACTTACATGAACCTATTGAAGGTGAAGAAACTAATCTCGCCGATTTAGATGATAAGGAATTGGCTCAATTAAACTAGAAGGTCGTGGATGGTATTAGATCATGGATTGATTGGAGTGTGTACCACCATATCGCAAAGGAATCCAGGATTGATGTTCTTTGGAGAAAATTAGAGATGATTTATGAGTAGCCAACAGCACAGAATAAAGTTAATTTGATGAAAAGATTATTTCACTTGAAATATAAAAAGATACGTAGTATAACTAAACACATTAGTGAGTTTCAGGGTTTGGTTGATCAGTTAACTACTATGAAAATTATTTTAGATGATAAGTCACAAACATTATTGTTGCTTAGTTCTTTACCTGATAGTTGGGAGACATTAGTGGTGTCAGTGAATAATTCAACGCCGAACAAGAAATTAACCTTAGATATGGTTACATATAGACTACGAAATAAAAAAAAATCTAAAAGAAAGTGTTGGAGTGCTTTCTTCTGAGTCAAATGGACTCATTTCAAAAAAGCAAGAAAAGTGGAGGAGCCAAAGTATAAATTCTCGCCAGCATAACAATGATAACCATAGAGGAATATCTAAATCCTAGAGGAGAAACGTAAAATATTTTCATTATCAGATAATGGGTCACGTTAAAAATGAGTGTAGATTGTGAAAAACGGAACTGGCGAAAGAAAAAAAAGTGATGCTTAGAAAAATGACAAAGTGAACACTGCAACCATAGTTGATGGTGATATGGGTATTGATTATAATGAGAGCTCTATAAATATCACTTGTTATACTAGTGATTAGATGATTGATTCGGGTGCTTCATTTCATGTCATTGCATATCTTGATTACTTCACATCTTATGTTAATGGTGATTATGGCCATGATCGAATGAGAAATGAGGGGCTTCCAAGATTACGGACATAAGAGATATTTACTTAGAAACTAGCATTGGTTGTAAGTTGTCACTTAAAGGTGTCAAACATGTACAAAATATTCACATTAATTTGATTTTTATAAGTAAGCTTGATGATGATGGTTATATTAACCAATTTAGTGAAGGAAAATGGAAACTCACCAAAGGCACCTTAGTGTTAGCTAAAGAGAGAAAAGTAAACACTCCCTATATGATAGAAGCCAAGATTAAGAAAGAAGACGTGAATATGGCTGCAAAAAATTCTGACATTGAGACATGGCACAAAAGGTTCAATTACATTGATGAGAAAGTGTTAGAAACTATTGCCAGAAAAGAATTTCTACTTAGTTTCACAAGTATGTCCCTCAAGACTTGTGTTCATTATTTAACTAGAAAGACACACAAAGTAGCTTTTAAAAGCTTTTCTCCATCTAGAAAGTAATAAACACTTGATTTGATCCACGTTGATGTTTGTATGGTGCAAAGTAGATTAATAAGAGATACATTTTATTTTGTGACTTTTATTAATGATTTTGTTCTAGAAAAGTGTGGGCTTTTACTTTGAAATTTAAAAATCAGGTGCTTGATACATTTAGGTTCTCCATACTTATATTAAAAGAGGGACATAAAGAAAATTAAATATGCCAGGGCAGATAATAATGGTAAGTACAGAGGACCATTTGAACAGTATTGAACATCCCATTGAATCAGACTTGAGAAAATTGTACCAAAAATCCCGTAGCAGAATGGTGTTACAGAAAGGATAAATAAAATAATTAAAAATGGAGTCAGGTGTATGCTTTCTGACGCCAAGCTTCCTAAATATTTCTAGGTAAAGGTTATGTGTATTGCGGTTGACTTAATTAACCTTTCTTCTTTAGCTCCATTAGATGGTGATGTATCTGAGAAAGTTTGGACTGAGAAATATGTTTTTTATAAACACTTAAGAGTGTTTGGTTGCAGAGCATATGTTCACATTTCTATGGATGAAAATTCGAAGCTTAACGATAAAGCCAATGAATGCATTTTCTTATGCCTTAGACATGGAGAATTTGGGTACAGATTATGGGATCTAATGGTAAGGAAATTGATTAGAAGTAGAGGTGTTGTATTTCTTAAAGATCAAATAATTGGTGATATAAAGAAAATCGATTAGTCTCGATCATCTCTAAAGATTCCTATTATCTCAATTTCAGTTTCCTCACCTACTGTTCATGATGATTATGGGGGAGCTGGGTAGATAATAATAATGATCTAGAAGAACCAGTTGAGCAAGCACCTTCAAAACCACTTGCATCACCTATTGAGCCAAAATTGAGAATATCCACTAGAGAACGGCAACCTTCCACTATATATCCTCCACATGAGTATGTGATGTTTACATATGAAGGAAAGTCATAATGTTTTGAAAAAGTCATGTCTCACCAGTATAAAAATGAGTGGGTTAAAGTCATGCAAGAGGAGATGAAATCCTTAAATGAGAATCACACTTATGACTTAGTGAAGTTGCCTAAAGGAAAGACAACACTGAAGAACAAATGGGTTTATAGGTTGAAAACTGAAAATAACTCACAACAATGGTACAAAGCTAAATTGGTTGTGAATGAAGTCAGAAGAAATATGTTGATTCTGAAGAAATATTTTCTTTTGTGGTGAAGATGTCTTCTATTCGAGTTTTTCTAAAATTAGCTGTTAGATTGAATTTAGAGATTGAACAACTTGATGTAAAGACAATTTTCTTGCATGGTGATTTAGAGGAGGAAATATACATAGAGTAACCTGAAGGGTTCAGTGTAAAAGGTAAAAAAGAAATTGTATGCAAGTTCAAGAAAAGTTTACATGGGCTGAAACAAGTACCAAGGCAGTGGTACAAGAAGTTTGATTATTTCATGGAAAATTATAGCTTCTACAAGATTATGTGTGACTATTGTGTTTTTGTGAAAAAGTTTGGTGATAATGATTTCATCATTCTTTTACTTTGTGTGGTTGACATGTTGATTGTTGACTAAGATGGTAGTAAAATTGACAATCTAAAAAGAGAGCTTAACAAGTCTTTTGCAATAAAGGATTTGGGACCACCAAAACAAATTCTTAGCATAAAGATTTCCCACGATAGAAAATCTAAGAAGTTATGGTTATCTCAAGAAGTATATGTTAAAAAGGTTATTGAAAGATTTCATAAGGGCAAAGTAAAATCTGTTTGTCCTCCACTTGTAGGTTATTTCAAGCTTAGTTCTGAGCATTATCCTATAAGCGAGAAAGAGAAGTTAGAGATGAAATGAGTTCCTTATGCTTCAACAATTGGTAGTTTGATGTATGTCATGGTTTATACAAGACCAGATATTGCTCATGCAATTGGTGTAGTCAATCGATTTCTCTCAAATTCGGACAAAGAACACTGGACAGTGGTAAAATGAATACTCAGATATCTCAGAGGCACTTCCAAGGCATGTTTATGTTTTGGCCATGACAAACCTATGTCACAGATGTAGATATAGCAAGAGATATTGATTCTATAAAATCCCTATCATGATATTTACTTACGTTTGTTGGGGAAACAATCTCATGGCAGTCCAGGCTTCGACAATGTGTTGCTTTGTCTACTACTAAAAAAGAATATATTGCAATAATTGAAGGTTGTAAAGAGACCTTATGGATAAAGAATTTCTTATAAGAGTTGGGTGTGAAGGAAGATAGATATGTTGTGCAATGAGATAGTCAGAGTGTCATTCACTTGATAAAGAATTCAACGTACCATTCAAAATCCAATCATATTGATGTGAGATATCATTGGATACAAGATGTGCTTGAGAAGAAACAGTTGCAACTTGAGAAGATACACCCAATGGAGAGTGGATCAGATATGATGATAAAGTCATTGCCCAAGAAAAAGTTGAAAAGATGTATGCAGAGGGCAGACTTGGTGGTGCCCCACACCTGATCTGGAATGAGAGATTTATTGGGTCCATCTCATTTGGGTGGCCCAAGCCCAAGTTTTATTAATTTGGGCATTTAAATAATTAAAGAAATCTTAAAGGCGCTAGATGAAAATTTTCATGAAATTTAGGTTTTGAAAGCACTATACATAGAAGAGTAAGTGGCGACTGACATTGTGGGGAAAATAAGAAAAAAAAAGAGAGGGAGAGGGGGAGAGAGAGTGAGATAGAGAGAGAGAGAAGAGACAATGGCGTGAGTGTAGTATTGGGAGCAAGGTTTTTCAATCTTTAATTATGCGATTGGAAGGCGATTTTAAATCTATTTTATCCCAAATTTAAAGGGTGAGTTCCTTGCATTACTCTCTACATTCCTATTAGTTTTTATTTTATTTTATCCTCTCGTTGGCTATTATTTGAGATACCCACTTATTAAAGAGACAATTATTAGACTGTTACTATAAGTCAAGAATATTGAGATTCTTGATGTTATTAGCCACACGTATTATCTAGAGAAGAATTTGTGTTGTAATCCCATTAATATAGTAGAAGATTATATTGGACTATAATCCCGTAGTTTTTCCCGCTTTGGGTTTTCCACATAAACAATTTGTATCTCTTGTGGTTGATTTATTACTTTTGATTTTGGTAGGTTATTTTTCTGCTTATTTATTTGTTGTACACATCCTATTTTAATCACATAAAGAATGAAATAGTTTTATTTCTACTTAATTTGCAACTGCTTGTGGTAGTCATTTTTCCAATAAAATTGCTCCAGATGTAACTCACTAGTTGGTAAATGTCAAGAGTATGACTCAATTGTAAAAATACACATAAACCTTTCTCACTAACTAATTTAAAAAATAAAACAAAAATTGAGTTAGGAAATTTAGAAAAGAGATTTCTTGACGTTTAGAAGTCAAAGAGGAGGAGAATTAAGTTCTTCACCATCAACCTCCAATTTCATTGGTCATTTATAGATGTCTAGTTGGAATAGACAAAATAAAGTATTACAACAAAAAAATAAATAAAGGTTAGTTAACCACATAATTTTGTATTTGTTAGTTTTGACAATCCAAGCTTTATTACTTTTGAATTTACCATAGATGTAGGGCTTTTAGAATTCATAGTTGAGGATGTTATTGTAAGATGATATAGATGGTTGTCTTGTTTTAGATAACTTATATTATGTTGCAAGTTGCTATTAGAATTATTTGAATCCAATAAATAGATTGCTTAACTTTTAGACTTGTTTGGTTCAGAAATTGAGAATTTACGAAATTGATTGGGCTTTTACAAAGCGCTATATTATTCTAATAAAAAAATGTTCATTTGTTTCTAAAATGTCACTTATATTGGAAATAAAAATAAATGAAACTGATCATTTCAAGGCTAAGGTGTTAACACCCTCCAAAATAAAAGCAATTAAGAATATCCAAGAGCGTCTTATCAATAATCAAAATCAAATAAAAATGCTTAAGGCATCCTACTTTAGACATATAATTGATATCTAACCTTTATAATTTTCTAATGCCATTATAAATAGTCTGTTACCTAGGGAGGTTCATTCCATTAATTTGTTTGTGTGGTTTAAGGTGAGGAACAAAGCATACAAATTTTCTACAAAAGTGTTTGTACTAGTTACTGATTTGAATTGTAAACCTCTCTATAAACCAAACACAGACAATATGGATAGTGATGGTTATGTGAGATTGTATAAAGTGTTAATAGACAGTCTTGAAAGATGTACCACCTTTAAGTCAAAGGACTTGTTCATGAATTCCCCATCAACCAATGATAGAAAATTTGTAAAGTTTGCTATGTTGTACTTTTTAGAGGCTGTTGTCCTTAGGAAGGATCCGAGAACTAAAGTCCAAGTTAAACGTGTGCAACACACTGACATTTTTTAGGATTAATAATTGTCCTTAGGGTTATGTTTGTTTCATGAAGATTTTAAAAAGTTAGAAAAAAAGCTTTAGTGAATCATGTGAGAATGCATAAGAATAAGATTACAGAAGACCCCAATCACAAGAACGAGACGTACGCCCTTGCTGGATTTCCAATGGCATTTCAAGCAATCAACTTCTTTTAAAGTTTATAATTTAAATAAATATCAAATCATTATTTTCCTAACAATTTATTATTATATTAGCCAAATAGATGTAGCTCATGAGCCAATGCCTGATGTTTGCAGAGAGGTTGCCATGAATAATAAAATTACAATTCTTTAAATTTGTAAATGGACTGTATTATACAATGTTTAATATGATGACCTCTTGAAGTACATTTTCAATAATAAAAATGTGTGTATTGTAAGAGTTAAATATTAATGTTGTTTTGAAATTATTCTCTATTTGAAGAATTGCATACTAGTATGCTTGGTGAGAAAGAACATGATTATATAAGCTAGTTTTGCAATAGTAATTAGTGTAAAGAGGTCTTGTAAATGGTGATTAGTTAGGCAGTGATTGTTGAGACGTTCAATCAAAGTTTAACAATAATTAAGCCATGAATAATTTTGGATCGAGTTCGGCCATGCTAAGTAGTGTGCTTAAACAAAATATGGGAACCAAATGGATAATAAAAATAGTGAAAAGGTTATAATGCTGCCCCTTAATGTCAATACAAATTTAATAAAATTTTCTCTTGAATATTCAATTTTCTTGTAAGATGGTGAGTCTTATACAAGTTTAAGCAACCATAATTTTGACATATATTATAACAATCGCCTAGATAAGATAAAAGTAGATGTGCATAAGATGCAAGTTGAGGTTTCCCGTATTAGAGGCAAGATTGATAGTTTTGGATGCAAGTTTGATAAAAATGATTAAGTTACTTGAAGAGTTGAAATCTATACAAGTTAAAAACTTCTACGATGAGATATCAAAGTAACTGTAGAACGTTAGTTTATATGCATCTAGCAAAGAAAAATAGCCTAACAAATTTTTATATGTTTTCATTTCAGGAAACTTATAACTTTAATGATAATTTTTATGTCACTTCTGCTAGAACCACCATAGAAATGACATTAGTCCATCCTCCAGGCATAAGAGGTGATAATTTGATCACCATATCATTTACACAAGCTCGAGGTATACAGTAAGTAACACACTAACTTTTTAAGTTTAAGTCTGAAAAACGAGAGTTGGAAACGAATCCATATACTTGCGTTTTTCATACACTTGCCTATTGAAAAAGCCCCAAATGCTAGTTGCCTTTGAAGTTAAGCCATCGATGGAGCTAACTAATAGACTTGCATTAAAGAGATGGATGATACAAACAGATAATGTTGAACCCTAAGATTTTTCCTTTTTATTAATTTAAAAAAATATTATAATTATTAGTTTATAATTTATACAAATTATAAACCAATATCATATGATGATTGACGTAGAAATTTTGTAAATTAGCCTATTGGCAATGGTGATAGAAGTTTCTTCTAAGATCTCTACAATTCAAGCAAGTGGCTAAGCAACTTGGTATTTTTCAGAATTTTCTTTCAAAAACATAATAAAAAACTAATGAAATTAGCCATTTATCACTTGATTTTTATTTTTCTTCATATATGGGAAATAGCACATGGATTTACTTTGTTATAAGTTGAGATTGGCTTTGAGCAAATACATAACTCACATATGTAACCTTGTGTTGTTATGAACTCTCATTTTCAAGTAGTGAATGAAAAAATAATACATATAATATGATTTATTTTGTTTCTTTGACTTTTTTTTCTAACAAATATTATTATTGTTATTGCATAGCAACTAATCAAATAGAGATTAAAAGCTTTAAAGAATCCAACTAATTTTTTGCTTAAAAATGACTCACTTGTTCAATATGCGAGTGGAAATAAAATTACCCCTGTAATACCATGGTTTGAGTCACTTAAGGAAGGGTTTTAATATATCTTTTACATAAACATTTACATTATGAAATTTTAATGTTGTTATTTCTTGTGTTTACATTCCAATAAACTTGTATGAAGAGCTTTAGGCTCTTGTGGTCGTCAACATATTGAGTAGGAAAATTCATGTTATGGCTCATCCATATGTTTTACTTATGATAGCAAGTTTAGTAATAAAATGAAACCATATGTTTTGATGTTACCTCTAATTCTTAATAAGATGCCAATATAGGACTCAACGGATCCTTGGTTACATTTGAATCAGCAAATCCTTGGCCTGTACATGAGATATCTAATGCATTGCAATAGATTATAAGGTATTTTTTATAACCTTAAAGTCATTTTTATTTGTTTTATTTGCGAAATACTTATTTAACTATCATTATAGGGGTGATTATAGTGTATTCGTTTAACGATTCTTGGAGATCTTAGTGCACGGACAAGATATTCAAGCTCAGTACAACCAAAAGGATATCAATTATTGTAAAAAGCATTTATATTGGACTTGTTTAAAGATAGAAGTTGAAAATTGTTGTGAATGTATTGTTTAGTAATGTAGATGTAAACTGTAGCAGGATTTGATTACTTGATAACAATACAAACTATAGCATTTGTAGTTCCATTGTCAATTAATTGTTTATAACTTGTCAAATTTCTAGACCGATAGACTAATGTAGATGTTAAGTTCTTGACCGATACACCAGTCTTGTGGTCTATATTTTAATAGAATCAAGAACACATGGTACCTAAAATATAATAATGAAGTGTCTTTAAAATATACAAATCTAACGAAATTGAGATTAGATATATGTACTTCACACAAACTTATTAATATTCTAAACTAATAGACTAGTGTATATGTTAAGTTCTTGACCGATAGACCAATCATGTAGTAGATAATTTAATAGAATCAAGAAAACTATAGTACCTGAATTACAATAAAGAAATGTCTTTAAAATATACAATCTCTTAACAAATTAAGATTATATATACGCACTTCGCATAAACTTATTAATATTTTAAACTAACAGACTTTTTTAGAAGTTAAGTTATTGACCTATGACAAATCTAGTGATCGAGATATATTTGCATAATGCTAATTTTAATTGTAATAACAATAAAATAGAACCAAACATATAACATAAAAATTTCATAATAGCTCATTAAAGTACAACCTCTGATTATAAAATGACATGTTCAACAATTGCTTCATGAAGATATATTCATTATAATACATCTTCATTATTTAGAAATTTCTCATTAGTAAAAAGTAAACACTAAACTACTACAAGTTTTAATGTTCATCACCCAGCAATGTCTACAAGTATCATTAGTAGTACACATTAGTACAAGGCATGCAAGTAATAAGTTTGTAATGGAAAGACAGTGCATAAACTTAAAGATCTCACCTCAAATCATATTGTTGGCAATTGTTGAGTTTTGCTCATACAATGGTGTCAATGTTGTGCAAGTCAATCGATCATGGCCTACTTTTCTGCAACGCCCACATTTTTTAGTAACGTTTTCCTCACCCACTGATAGAATCCTATTTGTTTTATGATGCCTTTTCTTTGGCTTTAATACTAGAAGTTGCATATTAGTGGTAAGTAATTCAATAAGAACATCATATTCTTCTATTAGACTAACGTGATAGATTATCTCTGTGTATTTTGTAATTCAAGCATAAACAATGTAGTAGAAGAACAAAATAAATGACATTCAAAAGATAGATGCTTGCACACTGTAATAGCATATTCATATAACATATGGTTGAGTTAGAATGCTCGACAACTATAAGTTTTTGCAAGCATATTAGCATGGCCCTCAAATTGACCACCTTTCACAATAAATTCATGCAAGTTTAGAGAGAAAAACTAGTACATGTGAGAGTTAACTTGCTATAAAAGAAGTTCATTTTCAGCCCAATTTTTGAGTTTTATAGTTGTGTCCACTACCAATTAACCAAAACCACCAGCTTCAAATAGGTATTGAGTAATGTCTGCATTAATCCTTTTTATCTTAGTCAGGACAATGTCAAATTGAGAAACAAGGTATAACTTTGCAACATATATGAAGATTTTGTGTATCCTTGAAATTTGACCTTAGATTTTGGTTGAGATGATACATACAGAGGCTTGCATATGAAAATATCATGGCAACACCCTTTTTTATGTTTCCGTTAGGATTTGAAATGAAAACTAAATCTTTAACATTGCTAATTAAATCCTTTAGTTTTGCTTCCCATGATGCATCATCATCGCTATCACTAATACTAAATGCAAGTAGATATATTTGATTGTTACCATCCATGCATAAAGTCACAAACATGATTCCTTTATATTTTCCTTTCAGAAATGTGCCATCGATTGCAATTACTGGTCTAATAGCCAACTGAACATTTTCAGACAACTACCAATAACCATAAATAAATACTTGAAGTGATTTGAACCAACAGATTCAATGAGAGTATAAAAACCAACATTTTAATTTTCAAACATTTTCAAGTATGTCAAGAGCAACTTGTACAATATTGCTAGTGAACCCTTGGCAAGTGTCACTGCATGCATTATTGCCTACATGCTTCATGGTAACTAATATCATAGCTGAAATGTTTTTGGAAGTCTCATCTAATCTACTCTGTTTTGTATACTGATAAAGTACCTTTAAATTTGTGTTTTAACTGTATGGCGCAATCAATTTTGCATATGTTTATCGACGATCTCTTTTATTCACTAGAAGAACATTTATGCCTGTTACGATACTTTTGAATTTAGAAGTAACTTGAATCCTTTATTTTTGTAGCACGAATACCCCAATGACAATTATTATGTATACAAGTAACAATCAAAATATTCTTTCCAGACTTAACTATTTTAAATTGAAAATAGTTTTACAAAGCAAACTTACAAAGTCTCACTTGCAACTTCTCTTTTGATGTGCACACCTCATTTTTCATAAAACCATCATTGTCACTTATAAATTCATTACTTATAATATTGTCAATACAATTATATGCATCATTAGTACTCATAGTGTTACTACTTGCAAGAAAACTGATTCTGTTTCTAAGCATATAAATATTATTGATGTTTGGATCGATCTCATACTCATTTATGGGTTCAATAGTGGGCACATTTTCCTATGGTAAATGAGATCTAGTAGAGAAATGTTTGGGACTGATAACATCTTTTCGATTAGTTTTTACACCTTCTTTAGAAAATGTTGATGGTTTAAATATTGGATAGGCATGACTCTCCTCCTACAAACTATTAAAATGTTGATTATCCTCTCCACTCAAATTTTTTCGCAGTATAGGAGTAGCGAACCTACGTTGATATGTGCCTCAAGAAGGTTTTCTATATGCAATACCATTAAGATTTTCATGCAAAAGGAATTGCATGTCATCATCTGAGATAATTTCCACAAGTGGCACCAAATTTGTTGAATTGCATTTGAACTTCATAATAATTTCATATTTTGAAATACCAATTTCAATAGTCTGAGTTATGTTTTCAAGCAATTGTGAATATGTTGAAGAAGGATGCACCATTATTCTTTTTGTGGCTAAGGGATTGAACTTGTGTTTATTGATTTGATTAATCCATTCAACATCGTACAAGACAAAAATACGTACCAAATCCATTTACCTAAAAATCATGTGAAACAAAGTAATATTAACAAAAATAATCTGTTAAAACTTCTAGACTTTTAGGATTAAGTTCTAGACTTCCAAACTTATAACCTTTTCTAGAGGTCTAGAAGTCTAGAAGTAGAGAAGTCAAGAATGCGATCTAGAACCATGAATGTAACAAACTCAACCATTATAGATCAAACACAATAAATTTCTTTTAAAAAAATGATAAATAATATGTACATTTAACTATAATCGATCACATTTTACCTTAAAAAAAGCCTAAATAACAACACTCAATACTTTTAATTTTAAGTAAACATAAAAAATAACCCTTAAAATAAATGTTGAAGACAATGTAGCTTCTTAGAACAATAAGAATAGTGTGTAAAGATTTTGTTGAAGAATTTTTTAGAGCGAGTTGAATTTTATTTAGAGAAGGTGGTGATTTTAGTAAGTGTTTAATGATACTTTAAAGTGTTGAGTGCATGCTTTTGTTGGAGATGATAATGGTATTTTAAGTGTTGAGTGCATGCTTGTGTTGGATATGATAATGGTATTTTAGACTACAGCCCGTCAAAATGTCACGGACACTTAATTGAATAAAAGTTATCATATTTTTGTAAAGTGTGTATGATTTTGTAATATCTAAATAAAAATCCTAGGGAAACATCCCGTTGCTTAGCCATAGCCACATCTAAGAGAGTCATTTTCTGTTTCAAGTACAAAGGCAAATATTTTTCTAATAGACACAATAAGAAGATGTAACCTGAATTAATAATCTGACCGGAATTAACACCGACCCGACTAACTAACCTAAACTATATTCAAACCCAAATTAACAACCTAAAATCGAATTGAAATACAAACTCAAACTAAATCGAATCGAAATTATTTTTCAACCAAAGCTCAAACGGATTGCAACTCGAATTGAAAACCATAAAAAACCGAAACAAAAGCCAAAGGAAAATGATGTTCTCACCAAGTTGCGCACAAAGGTTTGCACAAAACGGTGCGTTTTGTGTAAGCTTTAAAAGGAAAATCACACGTTTGTTTTTCGAACATCACACCAATTCACAACATCATTTTCCCACTCACGTCACCCTTCTTTGACAGCAACGGAAATGACACAAAACGGGAACCACACAGCAGCATATTCGTATACCGATCTGTCCATACAACAAATCCCAGCAGCTTATCCAGTCAGTCACAGCTCCGTTCTACCTCATTCTCTCGACGCCATTCTTCCTTACTCTCCCGGCTCTGTGCTCCCTCATTCTCGCTGGATCTGTTTTGCCACACTCTCTCAGCTCCGTTCGCGCTCATTCTCGGTGGCTCCGTTCTCCCTCACTCTCTCAGCTCCGATCTCCCTCACTCTCTCGATCTCGGTTGCATCACTCTCTCTACCCCAACACAATCGGCTTAACGTGGCTTGTTAAGGTCAGCGTTCAATTTATTGCTTTAATTTGTAATTAAAGATGCAACCACTTGGATTAATTGAAGATTAATTAGTATGCTTTTTAGGCCACTTGGATTTTGAATGGTTATTGTTATTGTTGAGGGTATAGTGATTTGAGGTTGTACTGATATTAGCTTTGGATGTTGAACGAATTGATTTATTTTGCCCTATTTCGGCTGTTAGTTATTGTAATTTGGGAATTAATTCTAATCATTCAGATTTTGCTAAAGAAATTTATGGCCACCATTCGAATTCGTGAAGTGGCTGTGTGCTTTGGGTAGTTGGCTCTTTTCATTTTCATCTGGGTAGTGGCTGTGTGCTTTGTTTGAATGGTGGTAATGGCTTGTGAATGCATTTAGTTGACTTAATGTGCTTGGAATAATTGCTTGTAGCCAATTTGATTTGGTTGCAAATGTGAAAGCATATTTCGGGGGCTTAAGTGATTGGAAATGTAAATTTATCTGTTGGAGGTTTGGATTGAATATGGCTAGATGATTAGGGAAAGCTTTAGGAAAATACAGAAATGATTAGGGGAAGGTTTAGTAAAATTACAGAAAATAAAGTTTACATATCAAAAACTAACTGTTGTGGCTGTTAGTTCTCGGGCAAGTATTATTACTAACTGTTCTGTCCAATTGTTTTTTCCACTTCAATTGCTTAATGCCTACTAAATGTTGTGGCTGTTTTTTCTTATGGAATTGATTAGTAGCTGGTGTGTCCTATATTGTTTCCCCTGTCTAGTTGCTTAATGCTCACTAACTAATACGGCTTTTTTTTTCTCCTTGTCAGTTGCTTAAATTGGTTGGATATTTCTATCACAATGTCCTCTAGCATGAGTGAAGCTCCAAATCCACACATAAAAACTTGTGAAAAGTGCTGCAATGATAAGATCTTACGAACTTCGCGCACAAGAGAGAATCCGAATCGTAAGTTTTGGAAGTGCAAAGGATGTGGGGCATTTGAATGGGACGACAATCGGAAGAACAGTGAATATACTGTTTGTTGAGTGGTGGAAGATCGAAATATGAGCGAGATTAAAATTGATCTCTTACTAGGAGAAGTGCGCAAGCTGGGGCATCAAATGGAATACCTGTCTCTTAAATTTGAATTGCTTGAAAGAGAACTTCAACGAAGTTCGCAACCAAGTATTATTGTAAAATATGTCCCACAAATAATTATATGTATTTTAGTATGTATTGTATTTAAATTGTGCATTCAACTAATGTATTAACTTCTCTTATTTGCAATGAAAATTACGTTTATGGTTGAATTATTATTTTCTGTTATTTGCAATTTTGCATTAAATTGTGTATAGCTTTCGGTATTGTACATTCAATTTAAATTGTACATTCAACTTTACATTTCCCCCTCCCAACCAAACCACATGCTGCTGGAAATAAACATATGCAGCCAAAATCACAGCTGCAAAGCTGAACATTTCCCCCTTCCCAACCAAACCATTTGTTGTTGGAAATAAACATATGCATGCCAAAATCACAGCTGCAAAGCTGAACATTTCCCCCTTCCCAACCAAACCATTTGCTACTGGAAATAAACATATGCATGCCAAAATCACAGCTGCAAAGCTGAACATTTCCCCCTTCCCAACCAAACCACATGAACATTGGACAAAAATAAATCACTTTTGTAATATCAACAACAGCAACTTCAATGAACCGTGCATAAATCAACCGTGCATAAATCAAACAAAATATTACACATTTATGCTCAATCAAACATATAATTCTCCATAATTAAAACACAAGTATAATAGCAAACATATGATTCTCCAAAATTAAAACACAAGTATAATAGAAAACATATGATTCTCCAAAAACACAAGTATAATGTTATTTTCCAAAATCATGTTGAAACTCCGAATTAACTCCATATTCATTAGCTTGCTGAAAGAGTAGCTGTTGAAAATGTCCATGCTGTACGAGTTGTGGGTGCTGCTGGAGTTGTGGGTGCTATTATAAAAATTCAAACATTATGTTATAATAAGAAATACAATAGATAAAATATATGAAAAAAAGTATATATATATATATATATGGTGAACAACTTACATTATAATAGTTTGTAGTTCCATATGGGTATACATTCGTATGAATATCACTTCCTCCAACATTTAGAAGTGTCTACATAAGATCCACAATATAACTCAAAATATGTACGAATTAAGTTATGTACGGATTAAGAAAAATGATAAGAATATGGCCTCACTTACCGTTGCAATATTGCTTCCTTGTGGAGTTACAACAGACACTTGAGAAGATAATATATTGTTTGCATGTCCATCCTGCAAAGTCATCAAAACAATCATTTAAACACCATTTATGTAATAAATTATTTTAATTAATTAATGGTAAAACTAACCTCTGCATCCGAACGTATTGAATTCTTTTTAGGTTTGGTAGACCTTGTTGACTTTTTCCTTTGACAAGGTGGACGACCTTTCCGACGCCTCACTTCTAGATCACGTACTCCCTCAGTTGCATTTGTTGAAATTCCCATGCTGTTACTACAACTTCCTTGACCTGAAAATCCCGCGTTGTTACCTTCGCATTGAATTGGCTCTGGTAGATCTCTCCGTACATCCTCAATCCAATTCAAAACAAGATTAGAACTCTCAACATTTCTTGCAGCCACGTTTGCAACTTCCGCAAACCTAACACACATTTTCTCATACCGCTTTTGCTCATCTGTGCAACCGTGCAACTCATGACTCATTTTGACCCTACTATGGCATCTTCACACATCTTTTCTCCATCTTCGTAGAATGTACTTTTCCGGAAGTACTTCCGAGTCATTGTGTATCATGATGTAAATGGCATGTCTGCACAGAATTCCTCTAAATTGGAACATCGAACAACTGCAACTGATCTCACCCTTATCTTTTTCAAAATGTACTTCAAAAAAATTCTTTTCTTAAACTCTCCAATTTTAACATCTTCTCTGACTATATGTTCACAACCCATTGAATTGACGTATTCACAATACATCTTCGCAGTCAACTCTTTCTGAAACTCCTGAAACTTTAAAATGGTGTACACATCTCGAACTTGTTTCTTCATCTCGTAAGATGTTACGCATGGCATTTGTTGTGAAAGACACCTGCCATCTTCTTCGACTTCTTTTTTAACTTTACTCTTTAATGCATTACTGTACTGCTCTACAAACTGCTTCAATGCAGTTTTTGAGTTAACATAACCATCAAAAAACGCATTCATGCTCTCACTTTGTTGAGTAGTTGACATTCCAGCCCAAAAACTATCCTTCAGGTAACATGGTATCCAATGATGTCTCTCATTATACAAGCCATGTAGCCAATCATTGCTTCTTGTTGCACTACTCCGCCCACAAACATAACTCACATGTCGTATCATCCCATCAATGCCCTTACTACTACTTCTTCGCATAACTGGAAACCCTTTTCTTTTACCATATTCTCTGTAATAATTATACATTTCAATCTCACTATCGAATGACATCTCAATCATTGGCTCATCATCCAGTAAGTTGTCCTCCTCAATTTTCTCAAACTCTTCAATGCTTTTTTCCATATTCTTTATTTGTTCAAAAGGAATATATTTTATATTAATCAACTGAATATATTTCACATTACTCATGATAAGAAAAAAATTCGAACAAAATTCAGATAATCGTAATCAACAGAATCAACATTAATCGGCAATTGCAATATATGCTCTATAAAATTCAAATAGAAAAAATCAAAAACTAAATAGAACTTACTTACTCAAAGGCTCACAAATTTGGCAAATATGACAAAAATTAAGGTTCCACATTAGGCTAGGTGAAGTACCCGAAATGGGGCAAAATAATTAATCTTCAATTAATTATAAATTAAAGCAATAAATTGAACAACACAATCAACATTAATCGGCAATTGCAATATATGCTCTGTAAAATTTAAATAGAACAAATCAAGAACTAAATAGAACCTAATTGTTCAAAGGCTCACAAAATTCGGCAAATATGACAAAAATTAAGGTTTCACGTTAGGTTAGGTGAAGTACCCGAAATGGGGCAAAATACTGCTGCTGAGATCGAGAGATTAAGGGAGAGATTGAGGGAGATCCATGCCGAGAGAGTGAAGGAGAATGAAGCCACCAAGAATGAGAGAAAATCGAGTTGAGAGAGTGAGGACAACCGAGAACGAAGCTGTTGCTGTGTGGAGAACAAAGATGCTGCGTTTTTGTTGCAATGAAATGAGCCTTTTAGAATGAAAGCCGAGCTGAGAGAGTGAGGACAACCCAGAACGAAGCTGTTGCTGTGTGGAGAACGAAGTTGTTGCTGTGTGGAGAACAAAGCTGCTGCGTTTTTGTTGCAATGAAAGGAGCCTTTTAGGAATGAAAACCGAGCTGTTACAATGAAGGAAGAATGAAATGTAACGTGCGCGTCTTGTGAAATTATAAGAAGTCTTTTATAGGTTTGCACAAAACGCACCGTTTTATGCAAACATTTGTGCTCTATTTTGTGAACATATCGCTACTGAAAGCCAAAATACCTTCCTGCCAATAATCCAACTATAACTAAACTACATAAAGCGCCAACCTATAGATAAGAACTAGGCCGAAAAAAGATGGCCAGTGAACAGTGATATTTATGTAGAATCACTGTACATATTAGCATTTAGATTTTATTTATTTATTATTTTATTACCTAATAAGGAGATTTAGTTGTTGACTAATTCTAATTTTAGTTAGTCTCCTAATATTAGTAGGATTCCTAATATTAGTAGGATTCCTAATATTAGTCTCCTAATATTAGTAGGATTCCTAATTTGAAGGAATTTACTTCTGAGGCCACGTTAATATATATATGTATCCTCATGTAGTTCATTGGAACAATAAGTAATGAGAATAACTCTTTTTCTCTGAAACTCACATGGTATCAGAGCCTCATACGATCCTCCTCTGAAAACCTAATCTTGTGAATTTCATTCTCTATTCTCATTCCAATCAATACCCTACAGATTTTCTATCCTTCAAGCCTTCATCTACAATATTTTTTTTTCGATTCCTCTGAACCAAACATGACAAAAATAGGAGCAGCATTGCAAACCTCCTCCTCTGAGGTCACGTCTAAATCAGATTCAACCCCGATGACAGCCACCCATGGTAACTCCGAATCTGGATCCATTCTCATTACCAGTCATAAATTAAATGGACAGAACTACCTCCAATGGTCCCAATCTGTGCTAATGTTTATTTCCGGGAAAGGTAAAGATGAATATCTCACCGATGAGATTGAAATTCCTGAGAAAGGAGATCCAAAATACAGGCTGTGGAAGAGTGACAACAACATGATTATGTCATGGCTGATAAATTCCATGAACAATGATATAGGTGAAAACTTTCTTCTTTATGGCACAGCGAAAGAAATATGGGACGCAGCAAAGGAGACATACTCAAGTTCTGAGAACACAGCCGAACTATTCCAAATTGAGACCATCTTGCACGATTTCCGTCAAGAGAATCTCTCTGTCACACAGTATTTCAACACTCTAACAAGACATTGGCAGCAACTTGATATGTTTGATACTCATACATGGAAGTGTGCAGATGATGCAGTCACTTACAAAAAAATCGTGGAGCAAAAAAGGATCTTCAAATTCTTATTAGGATTAAACAAGGAGTTGGATGAAGTAAGGGGACGAATTATGGGGACTAAACCACTGCCCAGCATTAGAAACGTATTCTCTGAGGTTAGGCGTGAAGAAAGCAGGCGCAAGGTGATGATGGGATCTCAAGAAGTCACAA